>CM064548.1:33466148-33545273 GCA_032716605.1 Paralithodes platypus | reverse complement strand
AACAATCAGCCAAAACATTCATCAGTGCCCTTAGCATGCCACACATCCAACTTGTGTTCCGGCAGCACAACAACACCTGACACTGATAAACTGCCCAGTTCATCACAAGACTGGCATTTCTCTTCGCTCTTTCCGGCAACGGGGCCTGCCAATAACCTTTCACTAGTTCTACCTTCGTGATTAGCGATGCAGCCCCGAGGCGGTCTATGGTGTCGTCAACTCTCGATAAGGTATAGGCGTCTGTCAGGGATAATGCACACACTCTCTTGAAATCAACACACACACTGATCTTGCCACTTAACACAGGTTGCAAAGTTACAGGCAACGACCAATCACGACATTCCTTATCCCTCAGACCCTTCGTCAACACGTAATCCAGCTCTGCTTGCACCACAGGCTGTCGAGCAAGATTTATACGGTAGGGAATTAAACTGAGCCTTGCACTGTCTCCAGCCTCCATGTCGGATTCTAACCCGTACATCAGGCCTGGAGAAGCAACAAACATGCGGATGCACTGCCACAGCCTAGTAAACAACTTATCTCGCAGAACAACATGCCTAGTGCCCTCCCACAACCCAGCCGAGACCGCAGCTTCTAACCTGTAGTCTCCCTCCTTCTCCACCTCCGTCCCTAGAACAGCCAGGTCATGAGAGGGACAATCAGTACCACCTGTGCAGTCACTCCCATAGTTCATTATTGCTAAGGCTTCCCTGCCGATACCGTACATGCGCACCCTCGCATTCCTTACGACATCATCTGCCTGCGCAGCATCACTGATTTTATCGACATGGCCAGATACAGTCGGTCTATGGTAGGGCTGTTGCATTCGACTAGAGCAGCATTGGCAGGCTATGCGACGACCGGGCACATCCACTCCACAGCCAACATCACCAATCTGCTCAAAGTCCTCCTTTTGACCACCACCCTTGGCAGCCATGGGCCGACCTTGACCTGGCAACCATGCCAAAGGCTCGTCGCCCACCTTGAACCACCGAAACAACGAGGCTAACGGTCTCCTAACATTCAAGTGATCTGCCCGCGGAACATCTTGCACCGCCTGAGTTGTGAGGCTCGGGTGCTCGGCACGACCAGTGGGGTATGCACCGAGCTGGTGCTGGAGCGCTGCACACTGCTGCTCAGGCAGGTGCTCTAGCGCTTCCACAGCCATCAGACTCGTGTCCCCCGCCCACTGCTCCGCCGAGACATGACAATCCCTACTCTCCTCCACCTGGGCCCTACTGCCCCCCTCTCCTTCTCCACCTTGGCCACTGCAGACCAATGCAGGGACAGTAGGCTGCTCAGGTGGTTGCCTCACAAACTCCTCCAACAGGTTCACATGACATGTTTCCCCGTCCTCGTGTTTGATCTCGACAGCACCATTACCACACTTCTGAACTTCCGGATCCTCCAACTGCAGTTTACAAATATCTGAGGGGACCAACCTGTCTAAGTGCTTCCGAAGCAACCCAAGTCCTCCCCCAATATCAAGCTGAGCAACCCTTTTTTCTCTCTGTGTGTAACGTTGCTGCCTCGGAGTCTCTTCCTGCCCAACCTCCTCACTAGCTGTGACAGGTCCTGGGGCTTCTCCAGACTCCAACAATGGTGCCAATACTGAGTCGCCAAGAAGAGATGCTTGTACTAAACTCTCCAAACTTTTACCAACATTAGCCGTCTTCTTCCAACCGTTCCTCCGTTGATCAGAAGACTGAGGAATAGGCTGTGACACTTTGGATGCAAGAGGTCTTGTAACAACACACGCCATAGGTTTTACTTGACACTTGTCTACCCACTGCTGTTCCTCCCTACTCACGTCGGCCGGCTTCTCGGCAACGACCCAGGGTGAAACCTCAGAAGTAGGCACCGCAGAGTCGTTGCCAAGAAGAAGGTCGACGCCCCCAACAGGCAAGTTCTCCACAATTCCCACATCCAACTCTCGGGTCACACCATCTACCTCCAGTTCCATCCTGACCAACGGGTATGACCTGATAGCATTGATACCTTGCACCACAACTACCCGTGCCGCGTTTATTGGTCTACCAGTAAAGTTCTTCATCAAAGTCTGAGAGGCACCCGTGTCTCGCAACAGCTCAACTCCATGCTTCTTACCAGCCCACTTCACGCAGCCATGCCCTCGATGGTCGCAAAAGACATCGCGGACAGGGTTCGAGCCTTCCGGATTCTTCTCCACTGGCTGTGTCCCAGCCTCTGACGTTATACCCCGGGCAAACTCAGACGACTTCGGGGACACCCCAATGGTGCGAGCCAAAGACACAACTGCATTAGGTGGCTTGCTTGGACAGACTCTTGCAAAATGCCCCTTCTCATGACAATGAAAACACTCTAACTCCCCCTTGGGCTTCCCTTGAGGTGGGGAAGGGCACTGACCCTTCTTAAATGGGACGGTACTAGGTTTATGGTCAGTTTTGGTGTCGTTGCTCTTGTTCTTAGTGTAATTATGTGTATCAGTGTTTCGGGGAGGGGGAGGGTTACGCTCCTTATTGCCTGCATCACTTCTCTGTGCAAGACCGCACCCACGAATCAAAGATAACAGAAGGTCAGCCATCTCAGCTGCCTCCTGAAGAGTTTTCGTTTTTTTCTCTTTAATATTCAACGTCAGATCGCCGCCCGTACACTTGAAAAATTGTTCTAGAAGCATCAGCTGTTTCAACTCCTCAAACGTCGATGCCTTCTCAGAACTCGCCAGTTTCTAAATGCATCGGACAGATCCCGGGCATGCTCAAGAAAGGTGCACTCACGACCCTTTGTTTCACCCCGGAACTTCAATCTGTACGTCTCTGGTTGTAACTCATATGCACGCAGGACAGCCTCCTTCAATACCTCATAATCGATGCACGACTCCAAAGGCAACATATCATATGCCTTGAGTCCTTTGCCAACCAACCTAGAGGAAACAAGGGCTGCCCACTTAACCTCGGGCCATTGGTGCTCCCGGCACTTCTTCTCAAAACGCATAAAAAATTCAGTGACACCCGACTCGTCAAATACAGGGACTAACTTGAGCAGGTGCGATAACGACTGATCAAGACCTCGATTCCCAGAACCGAGACGCTGCCCTGTTGACTCCACCCGAGACTTCTCAAGATCTATGTCTGCACAGTACTTCGTAGCCTCAATCCTGAGCTCAGCCTCTCTCTGCTTAAGCTCAGCCTCATGCCTTCGTTGCTCAGCCTCATATCTGGCCCTTCTCTCATCAGCCTGAATCTTAGCCATGTCAAACTCCCGCTGCTGCTGCTCAGATTCCCGCTGCTGCTGCATCTTAGCCATCTCAAGCTGGAAGAGCATATCTGGAGTCAAACCTTGAGGAGGAGGAGATGCAACAATTGGAGACTCACCCAAGTGCAAACCACGCTGCCAGTGACTATCGGCCTGCGGGAACGTACCCGGCTCCGGAGCCCGAGAGGGCGCCATGGTAGGAGTCAAGTGGAATGGGGGCTGGGCCGAAGGTGCCAAAGATCCCGCTCCCCCCGAAGCCCCACGCACCCCGCCGAGCACATAGGCCACCAGGTCACCTCTCGACATGCTGCTAGTGCCCACATGCCCCATGACCGTGGCCAAACACTGGAGACCACACCGATCAATCCCCGACACCCGGTCAACAGTAATAGGTATCTCCAGAAACTTCCTTGCATCGTCCTCACTAGTTATAACTCTAGTGCCTTCAGACAAACCCCGCTGCTGCACCTCAGAGTCTGTCTCCCGTACTGTGTCCTCACTGTACACTGATCCGTCGTCCGACATTGTGTCCACCGAAAATTCTCAACGTTTATATAAAAAAAAAAGTACCTAAACTCTCATGTAGCACTATTCACTCAAAAATGCTTGAAGACTCTTAAGTGTTATACCACTTGACAAAAAAATCCACGTGTCCACTATATTCCTTTAAACAAAAGCAAATGACCACAACACTCCTGCAATATTTCTCAAGTTCACACAATCCTAAGCAAGGTCGCCATTTGATACGACCGGGACTCGTATAAAACAAGGGCTCTTAATCATTGGACTAGAAAGGCACACAGCCACAACGGTAACACTAGATCCAACCCTCGAACTTATAATGCCGGCGCACAAAAACACCTATACCCTCCACAGTTAAATCTGCGATAGCGGGGTATCCTATAACTCGGTATAAATGCACTACTACTACAGGCTGATGATCTCTGATACAGCCTGATCACAACAACATACAATTATGTTAATAATGTATACAAGGAAAAGGATAGACAGCTTAATTAAATCACTGGAATGATTTAATGCAAACAAGAAGAAGGTATAATTAAAGTTAATCTAAACAATAATAAACTGTCACTCCTATATTAAAGAAAGTGAATGAAAGTCCTAAAGCATCGAGCAGGAATCTTCTGAAGAAAGTCTGATGCTGCTTAAGATGATCGAATCGGATTTTGAACTGTTATATAAAGCAGGAACAGGATATGACAAGTGTAGGAACATACAGTGTTAACTGGCACGGGAATAACGATAAATGCACAATAGTATTATCTCCAACAACAAAAGAAGTACTTCGTCAGGCAACTCAAAAAGCCTGCTCGGGTTGTGCAACTCAACAACAACCAAGGCTTACAATCAACGTGAATAAAAATGCTGCATACATAACATAAGAGCTTATAATCTTGATCGGGTGTCTGCTAGGCGAATAAAGTATAGCTGGGATGTAGTAGGCTAGGAAACAATAGCTGAGCAAGCGGCTTGTAGCCTAGCGAGGTCCTTAAGACTGTACGGCCTAATTACGTTAAATGACGGGGTGCTCTCTTGAGAGATCCAGATCACTAGTATCTGGTTCTCTCCTGACGAACCCTCTCAAAGTCAAAGCAAAACGAGTTAGCACAGTGTTGGGTGGCAGAGGCAAAAGCCCTCACTCGCAACACAGTGCTACACTCACAAGGTACACAGTCAGAAAGACCATCCGTTGAGATTGTACCGGTTCAACAAACCCTGGTACACATCGGAAATCACAACAACAATAGCCTCACCCCAGTCTAGCATTAAATAGCCCAGCAGACAACCAAGAAAAAGGTTGGGAGACACCGTGAGTGTGTCGAACCTCTACAGACAAAATGGTAACCCCTCCAAAATGCCTAACTAAACATGTAATATCTGAGAGCTTCAGCATATAATACGATGGCCGATATATGAAATCGTGCAGAACCAAAGGGGAGTTATGATGTTAAATAGAGTGGAAGAATGAGAGGTAAGAAGTTGAGAGAGAGAGAAAGTGCTCTATAGGTAGAAGTCAGGGACAGGTGGTAAGGGAGGTGTGAAGGGTATGCTGGTCAGGCAAGCTCTGAGAAAGGAAGATACAAGGCAGCAGAGAGTGCGGGGGGGACCACTTCCTGACGCGGCGGGAGGGTGGTGAGGCGGCCAGCCACTCAGAGGGCCCGGCCGTGGCATGACGTCACCGAGACAACGTGTAACACTACGCGACTACCCTCTGCCTCCTGTACTTACTCACTCACACTCTCTAGCTGTATCATTCAGTCTTATACATTAAACTTATAACTGATGATATAAAATATAATGCATTGTCACAGGCGAAAATAAAGACCACTTCTGTACTGCCTGTGACATGACGATTCACAAAAAAGAAAGTACAACATTGTAGATAGACTGTAGCCAAATTCATTGCCATGGCGAGTGTTAGCGAGTGGCCTAGCGAGCGGCTGAGCCCACGTGGCGTTCTGCTAAGCTGCAGGCGTCACAATATAATCACTCCAGCTAAAACAGCTTCCCAGAAGTTGGGTGTGGTCAACCATCTCCGTCATTTCTTGACCCCCACATAGCTTCTTGCTCTGTACATGGGCACAGCGCGCCCATGTATTGAGTATTGTTCACATCTGTTAGGAGGTTCTTTCTATTTTCTATTTCTTATTTTAATATATATTTTTTTTCATGTTACCATTGTCCAGTAGCCTTCGCCTTTATTTGTTTTGGTTTCCATTGATTTGCGCTACCTTCTTTCTTCTCATGTTCCTAGTTTTAATTATTTGTTCTTATCACTTGTCTTCCATATTGTTCTATCCCTTTTGCTTCTCTTTTCTGTCTTTCTGCCGCCGCCCTCGATCTTGATGGTATTCTTTTGGATTCTCCTTCATTTTCTGTTAACCCGTACTCTACCGTAGGATACAATAATACAAGTCCCCTCCAGTCCCAAGCACTGTGGCCAAAATGGCAAGAGAGAACAACTTTCCACCTCAAGAGATGAAGCAAAACTGGTTCCCTCACCCTTCAGTGGGAAGCTGAGAAGTGTTGCCATATCGAGAGCAGTGCTCAAACGGTCGTGCTACCAGGTACAGGCTTGTACAGGCAGTTACAAGGAAAGTACATTACTGACGGCAATTTGCCGTCGCTGGGACTGGGGAGTGACTTATCTACTGATGGCGATTCGCCGTCACTGGTATTGGAGGGGTTAACATCATTATGTCCTTCCTTCATCATATTCACTTCCTTGCCAATATTTAGTTAGCTTTTTACCTTTTCTTTATTTCGTGCCGTATGTCCTTCGTCACCTTGCGCGTACAATTCATTAAAATAATGTATGTTAATATGGCTAACAAGGACACTAAAATGATGTATGACATATAAATGTTCCTGTTGATGGGGAGAACAAAATTAATATCCTTTTGTGCAGATTGGAAACTTGTTCCAACAAGTGGTCATTTACTTGAGATCTAATATACAATCTTATATTAGTCGCAATTTTTCGGACATCTATCTATCTATCTATTGCCTGACGCCGTGATCCCCGAAGGTGTGGCCACGAACGAAACGCCCCCATGCACCTCTGTCCCAAGTCAGTCGACTCCCCTCCTCCCAACCGCCTTCATCCATATCATTTTTCACTCCATCCTTCCACCTCTAATTCGGTTTACCTCTCCCTCTCTGTCCTTCCACCTCGCTCTTGTAACTCCTCTTAATCATTCTCTTGCTTTCCATACGTTCCATATGGCCGAACCATCTCAAGATGTTCCTTTTCACACTTTCCAGCGCATCTACCTTCACACCACACCTCCTTCTTACTTCCTCTTTCGTCTGTCTATCCCTCCATGTAACTCCGCACGCACTTCTCAAGTAACTCATTTCCATCCCTCTCACTCTTGGTCTGAGTTTCTCCACCAACATGCATGCTTCGCTTCCGTAAGTAAGTCAGTGTCGGGATTACCACACTGTCATGCAAGGACTTCTTCACTTCCGTACTGACCACCCTATTTCCTGTTACTGCGTTCAGCATTCCTACAACCCTCTTCCTCTGTTGCACTCTCTCCCGCACTTCTTCATCCATAGTCCCATCTTTACTCAGCTCACTGCTCAGATACGTAAATGAGCTCACAATCTCCATAGCCTGACTGTTCAACTTCACCTCACACTCTGTGGCTTCACCCCTTTCGAAGACCATAACCTTTCTCTTCCCGCATTTACCTTCAGATTCCGTTTTTCGCACACTGTTCCAAACATATTAACCAGACCCTGCCACTCCCATTCATTATCACTCATCAAAATTGTATCATCAGCAAACAGCAGTACAGGTAGCTTCGACTCGTTTCCCTTCCTTATCATTGATACACCAACATCCACTACTTTTCTTTGTATTTCTTTCATGACTCCATCCATATATACAGTAAACAACCACAGGGACATCAAACACCCATGTTTCAACCTAACATTCAGATCAAAGAACTCGCTCTGCTCATTCTCCACACATAGTGCCGCCTTTGCACCCTCATACATACTATGTTGACTAGATTTATTACTAAGATCTAATCAAAATGTAATTTAAAAAGGATTAGTCAGGATTAAATACAGTCGAAAAGTTTGTTAATTTCGTGCCAGGCATATAATTCTCTCTCGTAAAATGAATCTATACACGTGATTAAATATACAATTGGTTGATTCACACCACACACATGTTGTTTCAGCAATGGAATATAGATGTCTATTTGATCAGATTAATTCAGTAAATAATGGGCTTATATTCTTTGCATAAATAGAGAGAACAGGGAATTTGAGTTAGGAATATAGAACTAACATTATGAAAGTAAGACGGATTATAAAGATATTTATACATTATAATGGAAAGCATAAAATAACAGTGCATGATAGAGAAGAATACTATTGATACAACATATCAGTACAATTTTTGGATAATATGATACTGTCTTAGCTTTAATGAATAAAGGACGAAATGTAGGTATGCATGAATATACTCAGGCATATACCCCACAGCTTGGGGGTGACCAGCTCGAACAGAAGCAATAACATATTATAAAAAGAAACATTTTCACAGAACGTTTCCCCTCTCAATATTTATATACAATTTTGTTCACGATTTCCTATCGGTGTTATATTATTTATTTCTGACTGTATTTCTAAAACTGATGTGTATATATTTCTGGGTGAGGACAGGTCGCTCTCGAATATCATTAAAACATATTTTATAAATAGACGCCCAGTAGAAACGCAACAGGAGTGTGTAAATAGAGTTATTTGTGAGGCTGTGAGTCTGTATATAATGTGCCTACGTTTAGCCCGGAGTAGGCTGTAACAAGGTGGTTATAACAACGAGGATGTGTTCTTGAGAGCAATAGTTATCATACCTTAATTTCACTTATACCTTAACTAAATTGGTATGCATACATTGGTTTGTGTGTGTTTGAGTCCGTACTTGAACATGTATGCAACTGATTCAATGTGCACTTGTTATAGTTAGAATTAGTACACATGGTATACCAAATTTTTGGTATACCAGGCACATCACCATCTTCACAATGCTTGACAAAACCATTTTTTTATTATCCCTCAAGATATCATATACAAAACAAACATTGCCTGAAGCTGATATAAGGGAGGTATGATGGGGTCGGACTAGGGAACCATTCCTTAAAAGAGAGTTTTGTATATATTTGTTCATTTATTTATGTACGTATTACTTTAATTTGTTTCCTCCCAAGACCTTCATCAAGCGTAAACAAAATAAATAATAAAAACAAAAATCTCCCTAGACTCCCATCAAGATATATACCGGGTATGTACTGTTTTCGGTAGAAAATTGTCCCGGTCGAATGCTAGTTCCTCCTATATTTACAGGCTCGCTATTGCTCGCCAGGAAAGAAATCAACACCTGAATGGCACGAAAGGTCTTTATACAGACATTAAATGAGGCGAAAGGTCTTAAAATTGCAAAACTAATGGAATGAATGTCTTAAAGGTGGTGGTGCATGGGTTGAGATGAACATGGAATAATAATCGCCAACCTGCACATAATTATCTTCCAAAATGCAATGGCACTGAAATAATTATTAACAGTGGTATTAACCCTTAACCATCGGCGCTCGACATATGTCGAGTTAAAGAAAAGGTGCCCATATGCGGGTCACCACATATGTCGAGTGCAATTTTGAGCACGTAATGTGCTCTGAGAGAGAGCTGAGCGGTGCGAGGAGCATAGATTCCCGCCTGACCGCTCGCCACCACCGCCGTGGGTCGACTGAAATTTATTACACCCTCCTCCACCCTCTCTCACTCACTACACAGGGAATTATGTAAGGAAATTACCTTATTTTAGGGTTTTTGCACTCGTGTTGCACGATCGTTGCAAGAGAACCAGTGGTCGTAGAAGGATGGTTTGGGTGTCATTGGAAAGCTCTGTTTACGCCCTTTCAGTGATAGATACTTGTATTACGCTCTGGGTCTTGTTTATGCATGAAAAAGAGCACGGAAACAACCCCATTTAGGGTAAAACCACCCGCATGTGGGGTAATAGAAGTTACCGACCCACCCGCTCGTAATGTGTTAAGAATGTTGTGGATCGTCTAGATAGGACCTGTGATGTCATAGTGACATCACAGGAGTATCCTCTTCCTGGACTGAATGGTGGACTATCACTCCTATGACGTCACAGGTCCGATATAGACGATCCACAAAATCCTTAATTATACCACTGTTAATAATTGTTTCAGTGCCATTGCATTTTGGAAAATAATTATGTGCAGGTTGGCGATTATCATTCCATGTTTATCTCAACCCATGCACCACCACCTTTAAATTCTGAATACTAATGGGACTAAACATGAGCGAGAATAAGCAACTACCTCCCCCTTAATAAGGAAAGTTTTGTATTTACTTGTCTATATATTTATGTATGTATTATTTACTTTGGTTTCCTCCCAAGACCTTCATCAAGCTTAACAAAAATACCCCCTAGACCCTCCATCTAGATAAACTTGTACATTTTCTGGTAGGTGAATGTCCCAGCTGAAGGCCGGTTCCTCTTAAATTACAGGCTCGCTGTCGCTCGCCAGGAATCAAATCGACACCTAAATGTCTTGAAAGGTCTTAATGTTGACAAAGAAAATGGGGTGACAGATATTAAGATAAACAAACTAATGGGGCGAACATCTTAAAATCTCCAAACTAATGGGGTTAAAGATTAGGAGGAAGGGGTTCAGAAAGCAACCAACCCTCCCCTGAAGCTGATACAGGGAGCTCATGATAGGGTTTGAGACCAGCAGGCGTACTATAGTTCATTCATTATAGGTAGGCCTGAAATCATGACTTCTATCCTTGTAACTCTCAAAGGGCTAATGCAAATGGGCAGTAAGTTTCCACACCTATTCCCTGGCTAACCCTTCCTTTATGGTAGAAATATTAGCTCGAACAATCTAGTCGTTTATGAATTATATAGAATAGTGGTCAAGCTTTTTGGTCTACTTATAATGGACGGACTATAGGAAACCATGCCATTAACCCCTTCAATGCCGGCAATGTTTTTTCAAAATTATTCTAGCTATATTTAGACGATTTTGTGCGGCTTAGGAGGAATCTGAGGTACTAGGTTAAGGTTGATAGTTCAAAGCCATATTATTGCTAGAGGTCCTTCCTAAGGTGAATACAATCTTCTAATGGTTGCCAGAATATGAATGGGGCTACATAAATTCTGGGAGCTATTTGGTTGTATTTGATCATTCATTGTTATATTGCAATTATTTTTTGTTTCCTCTCAAGACCTCCATCACAATTTTAAAAATACCCAAAAGATCACCATCGAGATAAATGTGTATTTTCTTTTGGTAGAAAAACATCCCGGCCGAAGGTCGGTTCCTCCTGAAATACAGGCTTGCTATCGCTCGCCAGGAAACAAACGACACCTAAATGGCACGGAAGGTCTTAATGTTGACAAAGAAATGGGATGAAAAGTCTCAAAATTGCCCAAAATAATGGAGCCAACGTCTTTAACTAATGACACTAAACATGAGGGAGAAGGGGGTTCATAAAACAAACAAGCCTCCCCTTCAGCTGATATGGGGCACATGATAGGAGTGGGACCGTCAGACAGACTGAGGAACCATTCTTTTAAGTGGAGGTATATACTGTATATACTGTATATACTGTATATACTGTATATACTGTATATACTGTATATATATATATATATATATATATATATATATATATATATATATATATATATATATATTATATATATATATATATATTGAGAATATATCACAAATTCACGTGAGCCACTAAATGTTTCTAGTCTCTCAGTGGCGATCGAACCATCGACCATCAGGATGATAGCCGACGCTTTAATCAATTACACCACGGCAGTCTAAAAGACACTCAGCCTTCTATCCTATTTATGCTAGGGAGAAGGGAAACCCACTAGGCGAATATATTTCAATTCAAACCTAGTTGTAAGATCCATATTTCCAGAATACCATACACAGATTTTTGAGTGTCCCGACGCAACTCGGGTCGAAATTGATTTCATTTAATTCTAACACACAAAGCATGAGAGTTACAAATATTGAGAATAAATCACAAATACACGTGAGCCACTAAATGTTTCTAGTCTCTCAGTGGGGATCGAACCATCGACCATCAGGACGATAGCCGAAGCTTTAATCAATTACACCACGGCAGT
Organism: Paralithodes platypus; assembly: GCA_032716605.1. Lineage (NCBI taxonomy): Eukaryota > Metazoa > Arthropoda > Malacostraca > Decapoda > Lithodidae > Paralithodes > Paralithodes platypus. The sequence goes on along the minus strand of CM064548.1, from coordinate 33,533,317 downwards.
CTAAAAGACACTCAGCCTTCTATCCTATTTATGCTAGGGTTATGCTTTGTGGGTTAGAATTAAATGAAATCAATTTCGACCCGAGTTGCGTCGGGACACTAAAAAATCTGTGTATGGTATTCTGGAAATATGGATCCTACAACTAGGTTTGAATTGAAATATATTCGCCTAGTGGGTTTCCATTCTCCCTAGCATAAATAGGATAGAAGGCTGATTGTCTTTTAGACTGCCGTGGTGTAATTGATTAAAGCGTCGGCTATCGTCCTCATGGCCGATGGTTCGATCCCCACTGAGAGACTAGAAACATTTAGTGGCTCACGTGTATTTGTGATATATTCTCAATATTTGTAACTCTCATGCTTTGTGGGTTAGAATTTAATGAAATCAATTTCGACCCGAGTTGCGTCGGGACACCGGTATATATATATATATATATATATATATAGTTGTAAATAGTTCTTCAGTAGTGAAGTTCAAGAAGAGAGTAGATAGTATTGTGTACACTCTGTAAAGGGTGTAGTGCACTAAACAGTCTCTCTATCCTTCCACTACGAGTATCTCCTCGGAATGGACCGAAAGGTCTCTGAGATACTAACTAGTCCTGGTAACTCCTTGTAACTATCTCTCTTTCTCTCTTGCATGAAATTACCTTCCCATTACTAACTTTCTATAAATTCCTTCAGGCGGTTTCCAAGATCTGCAAGGTTATTCACTTCCAACTGTCTTCATGTACGCCAATTGCCGAAGGGAACGAAAGGTGGGGAGAGGGCCTTCCTCTTTGCTATGCTTTCTTTTCTCTTTCCCTTACTTGCGGGTTAGCTATCTCTACGAGAAGTAAGTCCTGACCACCTCGCTGGGATAGTAAGGTCTGTGTGGTCAGTGTATATATGTAATACAAAAACAAAAACGTTTCATCGTACCTCCAACTCATTCCCTGTTTTTTTTTTCTTTCTATCATCCACCTCCTAATTCCATTTATCTCCCTCCTACGCTTCTTTTTTCCAGTTTGTAGCTATTTTTTGGAGCACACTTTATTTTTCTTCCCCCCGACATCGTTTTCCCCCTTCCTCTAGCTCCTGTAGGCTAATCCAATTTATGTTGTAAAAGTAATTTACATTTTTATGTTGCTTTATTGTCTCTCACTCTCCTTTACTCCATATGCATATCTATTTGCCTTCCTCTTCTTTTAGGCTTTCGTTGTTGAAGTAGTTTTGTTTTGTTTATGTTTTTGTTGCGAGACGGGTTGTATTGTGATTATTTCTTACTCAGATTGTTTGGTTTCCTCCTACTCAAAATTGTTCATTGCTCAATTATTGTTTTGGTTGTATATGATCGATTATATAGTCGTCAGTCTTTATTGGTAACTGAAGGACTGGTCTACAGAGATATGATGAAACTCTAGGTACACTCAGATGCCATAGTCTCTAGCCTACTCAAACAAACTGGTGGACCCCATATGTTGTTCTTTATACAATTACAAATATCTGGATTGGTTTTAGGATGGAACTTGTTTTTCAATAAATACTGTATATATTTGTGTAGTCGATGTATACATTATAGTCATCAATTAGTTTCCAGAGATATACTTCCATGATTAATAATGGGTGCAGTCCACGAATATAATGAGTGGGGTAGAGACTATGACATACGAGTGTACAGTGTATTGACAACTCTCAAGGCGATTTTATAATCATATCAGTACAGGTGACGTCTTCTTTTTACTTGATTTTAACTGCATTTAGACGATTTCACGAAGCTTTGGAAAGACAAATGGTAGCTAAAAGGACGAATGGAGATAGTTTGTAACCTTTTAATGGGTAGACGTCCTTCTTCACCTGATAATATCGTCTAGTAGTGGCCAAATTAATATGAGAAAGTACAGAGTGGGACAAAGCCGGTACCACACGAGCGTTTGTATTGACAACATTCGATAGTCAACATTTGTCTGGCAACCTTTAGTGGAATGTGTTGGTATCAGAAACAGGAATGGAGATATATTATGTAAATGGAGGTTTTTATTTTCCTTTCTAGACCTCCTTCACATTTAACCTAAGACATGCGCATGGGGGTATGAGACACCACACGCCTGTGCGCACGTATTTGAGCTGTTCCCATCACTAACATCGTTATTTTACCATAAATAGCATTAATACTTATCCATCCGACCATAAACTTATCTCTGTCACCTGTCCTATCTCTCCAGTACAGCCACCCGATCCTCCTAGCCGGCGGCGCTTGTGGCACTTTGGCGCTGCCGACTGGGAGGCTCTTCGGCAGTACTTCTTTGATTTCCCATGGAATGATTTCTACTTCCATGGCCGGGGACCCTCGGAGAGTGCTGAACGCATTACCGAGGTAATCCTATCGGGCATGGAAGCATACATTCCATTCTCTTTCTCTCAGACTAATGCTAAAAAATCTTGGTTTACTCACGCCTGTTCTACTGCTGTCCGCAATAAGGAGGAAGCATTCAAACGGTACCGACGCCTTAAAACTCAAGACTCTCATTCTTCATATGTTTCTGCCCGGAATCAAGCCAAACACTCTTAAATCAATAATAAATGCACTGAACTATCCAACTCTAGCTCTTCCCAAGCTTTCTGGCATCTAGCCAAAAACCTCTCCAACAATTTCTCTTCCTCGTCTTTCCCTCCCCTTTCCTACTCTGATGGCACAACCATCACTTCTTCCTCTGACAAAGCTAAACTCTTCGCTCAAACTTTTGCTAGAAACTCCACCTTGGATGATTCCGGTGCTATTCCTCCCTCTCCGCCCTCCTCTCTCTTACTTATGCCTAATATCCTAATCTCTTCTAAAGATGTACTTTCTACCCTCTCTGGGCTTAACACTAATAAGGCGTACGGTCCGGACGGTGTTCCTCCTGTTGTTCTCAAAAACTGTGCTTCCGTGCTGACTCCCTGCCTAGGCAAACTCTTTCGTCTCTGTCTATCCTCTAACGTCTTCCCTTCATGCTGGAAGTTTGCTCACATTCAACCTGTCCCAAAGAAGGGTGACCGCTCTCAACCCTCCAACTATCGTGCAATTGCTCTTATCTCTTGTCTTTCTAAAGTTTTTGAAACTATTCTTGCTTCCAAATTTCTTAAGCATTTCTCTTCTCATAATCTGCTCTCAGATCGCCAGTATGGCTTCCTTAAGGGTCGCTCTACTGGTGATCTTCTTTCATATCTTACTAACTCTTGGTCATCCTCCTTTCGGGACTTCGGTGAGACTTTTTCTATTGCACTAGACATATCGAAAGCCTTCGATAGAGTCTGGCATAAATCTTTAATTTCTAAACTACCCTCCTTCGGTTTCTATCCCTCCATCTGTGCCTTTGTCTCTAATTTCCTTTCCGGCCATTCCATAGCCGCGGTTGTGGACGGCCAATGTTCACTTCCTCACCCTATAAACTCCGGTGTTCCTTAGGGCTCTGTCCTATCTCCTATTCTCTTTCTAATTTTTATAAATGATCTCCTTAACTGTACCTTAATTCCCATCCATTCATACGCAGACGACTCAACCTTACACTACTCCATTAGTTTTTCAGAACGCCCCAGCCAGCAATCCCTCAACGACAAACGTAATGAAGCCATAGAACTCTTAAATTCTGATCTAAATACTATTTCCAATTGGGGCAGAGAAAACCTCGTTAACTTTAATGCTTCCAAAACCCAATTTCTCCATCTATCTACCCGTCAGAATCTCCCAGCGGACTATCCCTTATTCTTCAACAATACAAAAATCAACCCTTCATCTTCTCTCAATATTCTTGGTGTCTCTTTTTCTTCTGCTCTCATTTGGAAGGACCATATTACCAGTCTTGCTAAGGCAGCCTCCCAGAAGCTGGGTGTGCTCAACCGCCTTAGGGGGTTCTTTTCCCCTGCACAGCTTCTTGCTCTGTACGGGGGCATAGTGCGCCCTTGTATTGAGTATTGTTCACATGTGTGGGGAGGTTCCTCTCACACCGCTCTCCTAGACAAAGTTGAAAGGAAGGCCTTTCATATCATTAACTCCCGTTCACTCACCAACTCTGTGCAATCTCTCTCTCTCCGCCGCAATGTTGCATCTCTCTCGCTATTCTATCGCTACTATAATAATCAGTGTTCCTCAGAGCTATCCCAGTGCATACCACCTCCTTTACGTAGGGTACGTGGTACCCGTCTTGCAACTCAATCCCACCCCTACTCTGTGCAACTCTCCAACCCAAGAGTGAAACGTTACTCTCAAACTTTCTTCTACTCAACAGCTGAGCTCTGGAACTCTCTCCCAGAATCAGTCTTTCCCTCTTCCTATGACTTAAATTGCTTCAAACTCTGTGTGTCCAGGCATTTTGGCTCGAACGTCCCTTGATTTTGGCCCTGTCACTCTTTCAACTATGGGGGGGGGGCACTCGCTATAGGCAGTTATGCCTTTTGCCTCCCTCAATCACATAAAAAAAAAAAAAAATATGCAACTGTTTTAGGTTGATATAAAGGTATTAACCTGTTACAGCAATAAAACAAGTGGAAACAGCGTTTGGATGGTCAAAATCGGCGATACAGGCCGGGAGTTACATAATGTATGGCTGAGGCAACTTCCCTCCTCTCCTCCCCTCCCCTTGTCTGGAGAGACACTGTTACGCAATAGTCTCTCTCTCGCTCTTTCCCACGCTTGGCAACAGTGATGGCAACGCCCTGCTACCAACTCGCTAATGTTAGCACGAAAATAGACCACAGAATAAGGGAATAACAGGGAAAATAGGTGATAACTGAAGGAGGGGAGGAAAGTGGGGAAGGAGGGGATGTGGAGGAGTGATATTTGGCATGGCCCAGGGGCCAAAAAAAAAAAAAAAAAAAAAAAAAAAAAAATTGGGGGGTGTTTTAAATTGATTTTTTAGGCCCAGGATCTTAAAGAGTCTTCCCGCAGTCGCCCGGGGAAACTCTTGAGAGTCTTCCTGCACTTGCCGGGTTAAGGGGCGATGGGCTGGTTTTTGTGGCCCCCTTCTAGCTCGTGTTTAGCCCCATTGTTTTTTATATTTTAAGACGTTCGGTCCATTAGTTTGGCGATTTTAAGACCTTACGCCCCATTTATTTGTAAAAAATTAAGACCTTTTATGCCATTTAGGTGTCGATTTTTTCCTGGCGAGCGATAGCGAGCCTGTAATTTTAAGCATAACCGGCCTTTGGCCGGGACATTCTTTACCGAAAAATTTACAAATTTGTCTTGAAGGGGATCTAAGGAGTGTTTCTTACAGGTTGATGGAGGTCTAGGGAAGAAACTAAAAAATATTTAAAAAATCCAAATACTAAGCAAACAAATAAGCTCATATGTCCTTAAAACAATACCCCCTAAAACCCCCTTTCGAAATTAACGTATACAGTTTTTTAAGAATGAACAGACCAAAGACCGGTTCCTCCTAATATACATGTACGCTATCGCTTGCCATGGAATAATCAACACCTAAATGGCACGCAAGGTCTTATAATTGACAGAAATGGGGCAAAAGCTCTTAACATCGCCGAACTAATGGGGTGAACGTCTTGAAATATCAACACTAATTTAGCCTAACATAAGGGTTAATGCAGTCCAGAAAAGAAAAAAAAATCTTAACTTATAATCTCTCCTTAAAGGTGGGGGCTCATAGGTTGAGATAAACACGGAATGATAATCGCCAAGCTGTACATAATTATCTTGCAAAATGCAATGGCACTGAAAAAATTATTAACAATGGTATAAAGGATTTTGTGGATCGTCTATACCGGGCCTGTGACGTCACAAGAGTATAAGTCCGCCATCCACTCTAGGCTAAGGATACTGGTGTGACGTCACTATGACGTCACAGGCCCGGTATAGACGATCCGCAAAATCCTTTATACCATTGTTAATCATTATTTCAGTGCCATTGCATTTTGCAAGATAATTATGTACAGCTTGGCGATTATCATTCCGTGTTTAGCTCAACCCATGAGCCCCCACCTTTAAAACCCTTCTTGCCCGGGCAGGATTTCTAAATATTGATAGTCTTACCCGGGCGATCTGGCCAAAAAACGTTGTAAGTAAACATAGGCCTATTTTTGTAAAGTTAATAGGTAGAGAATTCACACACATCTCAAAATATAGTCCTTATTTATATCTGTAGACTGGCGTTAAGTAGAGCTCCCTAGGTCAACTGATTCAGGTGTGATGACGATTTCCGTGGAGAGAGTTTTGCCGCGTATTTAGCAATAGCGGACACTTTGGAAGACTAATTTTTGCTATAACAGGCAATGGCGGACAAGGTCGGACTGATAAGTGATCTAGTTGAAGCTTGGTGGCGCTACGATCGACCTTGTTTACAAACGTTTCTCCGCGCGGTTTTCAAAGCATGCTTAGGACGCTTTCAAGCAAACAGATTTTAAAATGCCACCCAGGATCCTGGCTTTCGCAATTTGCGGCATTTTAAAATGCTGCCCGGGCAGTAAGGGTTAAGGAAACAGATATACCCGAAAACTTGGCCTTACAAGCTGCCAGACCAGTGTTGAGGATACATATTGTTGGACAAATCGCTTGTGTGATTGAAACTTAAGGCGGAGGTAGTTGCTGATTCCAAAACCCTTTCTCCCTCAAGTTTAGTCCCATTAGTTCTGAGATTTTAGACGTTTGACCCATTAGTTTTGTAATTTTAACACCTTACGATCGGGCTAGGCGGTATATTTGACCGTGCCGCACAGCGTTTTTTTTTTTACCATAAATGGGTTGTTTCCGTGCTCCTTTCATGCATAAACAAGACCCAGAGCGTAATACAAGTATGTATGCCTGAAAGGGCGTAAATTGAGCTTTCCAATGACACCCGAACCATCCTTCTACGATCACTGGTTGTCATGCAACGATCGTGTAACCGAAGGGCAAAATCGCTAAAATACGGTAATTTCTTTATATAATTACGTATGTAGCGAGGGAGTGAGGGTGGATGTAAGTGGAGTAAATCTCAGTAGGTCCACGGCGGCCGTGGCGAGCGGTCATGAGGTAACCCATGCTCCTCCAGTCACTCGTCTCTCTCTCAGAGCCAATATTGCGCCAAAATTGCACTCTGACTTAAAGCGGGCCCCGCCACATAGTCCAAATTTTTCGATTCGGACTTAAGTCGGGCCCCGATCTTTAAGGGTTAAGTTCTTTCACCCCATTTTTAGCCAATATTAGGACTTTTCATAACATTTAGGCGTCGATTTTTTTCCTGGCTAGCGATAGCGAGCCTGTAATTTAAGAGGAACCAGCCTTCGCCCGGGACATTTCTCTATCAAAATATATACACATTTATCTTGAAGGAGGGTCTTGGGGGGGTGTTTTAAGCTTGATGGAGGTCTAGGGAGGAGACTAAAATTATAGAATCATATTGCACATACGGTACGGTACTCGTACACATAGACACATTCGTTGCTCTCTCTCTCTCTCTCTCTCTCTCGTTCCACGTTCTGTTCACAATCAATTATTAACTTAGAGACACCCACTCCAACACCCAGTTCCTCCTCTTCCCCCCTCTCTCTCTAATTCTAACACTCTCTCTCTCTCTCTCTCTCCCCCGCCCCCTCTCTCTCTCTCTCTATCTCTCTCTCCCTGACATCTTAATTAACTTTATAGTGTTCATCCCCGCGTGCAGTCGGCTACAGTTCTTTGAACGTTTTTATTTATATATCTCTCGGGTTATTTTCTTTCATTTTTGTTTTCTTGCAGTGTTTTATTTGTATTTGTCAGTTATAGTTTTCATATCTTTCAAGTTTTTATATCGTTCAGGGATTTTATATTTGATCTTTCAGGTTCTCTTTTTATCTTTCTGTTAGAGTATTGTATATCTTGTTTTGTATATCTCAGTTTTGATAGATCATAATTATGCTTTCATTAGTTTATTCAAGTACATTAGGGATTGTAATGGATGATTAATGTTAAGAACGGGGTATTCATTATTATCTATATTTTGTTTTATATTTCAGGTTTTTTCTATAACTTTCAGATGTAATTATTATCTCGGATTTTTCTACAACTTTCGGTTTTTTGTTTACATCTGTCAGGATTTCCTATATATTTCAGGGATGTTATATCTTAAAGCGTGTTCTTTATCTCTCAGAGGTTGTTTTTTTATAGTTCACGTGTATTTTCCTCTTGTTATGGATTTCTGCATAATGTTCTCTTTAGATTTTTGTTTTTCTTAGTATTGCTTTGATATATATTTGACATGCTTCCTTTGATATATATTCCGAGTTCCAGCAACTTCAGCAAATGTGACTTTGTACACTAGAACAACATCCACTATCTCTCTCTCTCTCACACACACACGCACACACGCATGCAAACACACATTGATACACCCAAGCACACACATTGACTCACCCAAGCACACACACACACACACACACGAAATCTCATACATGCAAATTCACAAACACAAAGACACAGGCTAAAAATCTCTTTGCAAATTTATCTTACTGTTTCAATGTTTAGTATTACATTATTGTGTCGAATGCTGATTAATGAGGAGCACAAATATCGATAAACTTGGTAAGTAATAACATACAATATTAGATCTGTCATGCACTTCTAGTAAGGCGATAGGATAACGTTTGAAGTATTTGAGTTGAGAACGCATTCAATTAGGCAGACATACTCAATGCAGGGTTCTAGGAACGCCAGTCTATTGCAATATGATTGTACTACACCTGCCGAATAATATATATATATATATATATATATATGTATATGTATATAGTATATATATATTTTTTGTTATTATTTTTTTTTTCTTCATTGCATACAAGGTTAAAGGAACTTCGTCCACCCCCAGCTAACCACAGACCAGATGCAGCGCGCGCGACTCGCAAGGCAGCTACCCACTACTGCCCCTTTCCCACTTATGCAATTTCATACGATTTTCGTCGCCGAGGACGTAGTCTTGTCAATTCGCAACCAATTTGTGCGACGTCAACGATTTTGACCGTTAAAAACCGTTGACAAGTTTAAACTCGGCGACGATGTCGCCGATGGGTAAGACGAATCAGCGACATTATGCGACGTCATCGGTAAATTGAGCGATGGTTCGCCGATGACCTCGTCGAGAACTGTCACATTTGAATAAAATAATGCGAACGATGAACGAATCCTCGGCGTATGTGCTGCGACGTCTTCGGCAAATTAAGCGATGGTTTGGCGAATACCTCGGTGAGATTATCCGAAAATTTTTGCATATATTTCATGGCACAAACATAAGAACATAAGAAAACGGGAGTCTGCAGAAAGCCGATCGGCCCACACAAGGCAGATCCCTGTCACACCCAACCCCAATTACAAGGCCTAATTATAGAACCAACTCACTATTGCCTTGAGGACTGACCTCACCAAAACTCGACGCCTATATGACACGAAAGTCTTAATATTGACAATGAAATGGGGTGAAATGTCTTAAAATCGCCAAACTAATGGGCCGAACGTCATAAAATATGAAAACTAATGGGGTTCACCATGAGGAAGAAAGGGGACCAGAAAAACGACCCATCTCCCCTTAATTCGGAGATTGGCAATGTCCGGCTTCGCCGGAGACATTTTTCTATCGAAAAATTTACAAATTTAGCTTGCTCTCAAAACAAAAATATATATATGTTGGCTCGCTACCGCTCACCAGGAAAATATTGAAACCTGGATGGGGGTAAACGTCTTAAAACAGTAGGCTGAACGGGGCCGAACGGATACAAGGCAAAGAGAGAGGAGAGAAAGAGAACAAAAAAACGAGGAGAGAGGGAGAGAAAGAGAAAACAAAAACAGCGAGGTGGGCTCAATGTTTGCGTTACGGCTTAATTGAGCCCACCTGCCTTTTTTTTCTCTCTTTCTCTCCCTCTCTCCTCATTTTTGTTTTTTCTATTTCTCTCCCTCTCTCTTTGCCTTGTATCCGTTCGGCCCCGTTCAGCCTACTGTTTTAAGACGTTTACCCCCATCCAGGTTTCAATATTTTCCTGTGAGCGGTAGCGAGCCAACATACTGTATATATATATTTTTTTTAGAGCAAGCTAAATTGTACATTTATCGATAGAAACATTTCTCCGGCGAAGACGGATTTCTCCATATAATGCTGGTTCGCTATCGCTTGCCAGGAAGATATCGATACTTGGATGGGGATAAACGTCTTAAAACAGTTGGCTGAATGGGGCTGAATGGATACAAACCAGAGAAAGAGAGAAAAGGAGTGAAAGAGAAAAAAAAAAACAGGTGAACCCCCCAAGAGAGGTGCATAGAAACAAGGGTTGACAGGTTCACTGTAGGCCTAATAATTTTTTTTTACCCACCTTGCCGAAGGTGCTCTTTTGCATCGTCGATGTTCTCAGAACATCTGAGAGCATCGGCGAGCAGAACATCTGAGAGCAACGGTGAGCCGCCGTGCAGCGTTGCAAAGTTTATTTTGTGCGAAACCCTCCGCGATGTCTCGCCGATGTATCGCCGATGTCGCCGATATTCTCAGAGTGCCTCGCAGATCCCTCTGCGATGCTCGACGATGCTTGCAAGGGCTACGAACCCTTGGGAGTCCTCGTCCAAGATTTTGAACAAACCGAACATTTGCGATGACCCGCGAGGGCCCTTGCGAGGCCTTGCGAGTCATACGATTATTATGCAAGGGTATACGATTGCTGTGCGACATGTCACGAATGTGCCAATATATGGGTGTCGGCGATGAAAATCGTATGAAGTCGCATAAGTGGGAAAGGGGCATACCAATGGCAGGCCTCCAAACACGCAGTAGCCCCGCCCCCTCCTCGCCCCCTGATCTACTCACCTGTATAATTATATACCCGTAATTATGAACAATGTAATCATTCTTTGAAGATGCTAGAAGACTCACGAAACGTCGAATTACCATGCACTTTGCTAACCTTATCCACCTGCTGACTGAACCCCAACGAAAATTAATCAGAAATATCGAATCTCTGAATAATAACATTTTGAATGCTGAAACTGCTACTTCCTTTAACCTTGTATGCATTAAAGAAAATGTATTACCTGGCTTTACTAACATTATATGTATATATATATATATATATATATATATCAGTGATGGGTTTGTTCTTGGGGAACCTCAAGTAACAGATGAAGAGGATACACAGGGTAGCAGCAAACAGCATGGTGCAGGATAAAAATGATGACCAGGTGGGGGGGCCAGTATTTTATTTAGCAGTCAGACAAACGTTTCGACACTCGTGTGTCATCTTCAGTGTTCTAAAAAACAATAATAAAACATATAGCAAATATTTAAAAATAAAATCGCGAAAAGCGAGTATATTATAACTAAAAATGTAGCCTCAACATAGCTACACTGGGAAATATTTAATGTAGCCTCAACATAGCTACACCGGGAAATATTTAATGTAGCCTCAACATAGCTACACTGGGAAATATTTAATGTAGCCTCAACATAGCTACACTGGGAAATATTTAATGTAGCCTCAACATAGCTACACTGGGAAATATTTAATGTAGCCTCAACATAGCTACACTGGGAAATATTTAATGTAGCCTCAACATAGCTACACTGGGAAATATTAATGTAGCCTCAACATAGCTACACTGGGAAATATTTAATGTAGCCTCAACATAGCTACACTGGGAAATATTTAATGTAGCCTCAACATAGCTACACTGGGAAATATTTAATGTAGCCTCAACATAGCTACACTGGGAAATATTTAATGTAGCCTCAACATAGCTACACTGGGAAATATTTAATCACAATGGATATGTAGAGGGGCTGCCGAAAGGCAGTTATTAAGGGGGGGTCTTTCTTTAAAAATATATAGAGACTCTAAAATCCTAAGGTTACCGGTATTACAGGAGTCAAGAATGCTAAAATCTTTATAGCTTACAGCAAGGTTACAACCGTAGCAATGCTCTCTCACGGCTGAATGAGGAGGGTTACTGATGGGGAGGCCGGTTCTACTGGACTGACCCTTGAGCTCATCCATCCTTACTTTGAGAGCTCGTATTGTACTCCCAATGTAGCTATTTTTGAAAAATGGACAGGTAAATTTATAAACGATGGATGAGCGAAGTTCAGTGGGAAGTCTATCTTTGTAGTGAAACAGGGATCGAATCTTAAATTCATTCTTGTGAATTATTTTAAAATTGATATGAGGGAAGAAATTAGGTAATTTGTTGTTCAGTGATCTTTCTATTTTTTCTGATACCTTTCCAAGAAAGGGTAAACTAATATAAAAATCCTCCTTTTTAGCAGTGAGCACAGGTTGTCTAGGTTGGTACAATTTATTTAGGAAATTCCTCAATTGCTTGTTGAAGAGGTCACTGGTGAAGCCATTATTAATAAAAAAGTCTCTAAGGAAGGATATCTCGCAGTGAAAAAGGCTGTATGTCTAAGTCAAGTGGTACGCCCTGTGAAGAAGGGTTTTAATTGCATTAATTTTGAATCTGAGTGGACAGTAGCTAAAAAAGCTAATACCGAGACCGGAAAAGGTGGGTTTTCTAAAGATTGAGATAACAAGTATGTCCTTAACTTTGGTAAGTAGAAGGTCGAGGAATGGCAAAGTGTTATTTACCTCGTTTTCGCTAGTGAATTTTATATTTTTGTGCTGTTTATTTAGGTAATTTAGAAACAAATATGTGCTATATGTTTTATTATTGTTTTCTAGAACACTGAAGATGACACACGAGTGTCGAAACGTTTGTCTGACTGCTAAATAAAGTACTGGCCCCCCCACCTGGTCATCATTTTTATCCTGCACCATGCTGTTTGCTGCTACCCTGTGTATCCTCTTCATCTGTATATATATATATATATATATATATATATATATATATATATATATATATATATATATATATATATATATATATATATCATATAATATATACAATATACATATTAATATATATATATATATATATATATACATATATATATATATATACAGTACGTATATACAGTATATACTTGCTCTCGTGTTCCCAACTTTGGCTCCTCTGAATTCTCAACTAATCTGGCTTAAGCTATCTTGTCAGTCTCTCACTAAATATATCTGTGCTGTTTATCTCTCCCCTAATTCTACTGACTATCCAAAATTCTTTGACTATCTTACTTCTAAAGTGGAACACATTCTATCCATCTCTCCCTTCTCTGAAATCTCCATCTTAGGAGATTGTAATGTTCACCACCACCAATGGCTCTCCTCTAATTTCACTGACCAAGCTGGTGAACAAGCCTACATCTTTTCTATCCTAAATGACCTAGAGCAGTTAGTTCAGCACCCTACCCGTATCCTGGACCGCCCTGGAGATCGGCCCAACATCCTTGACTAATTTCTAACCTCTAATTCTTCTGCTTATACTGTAAATCTTCTCTCTCCAGTGGGCTCTTCCGTTCATAACCTTATCTCTGTCACTTGTCCTGTCTCTCCAGTACGGCCTTTTGACCGCCCCCGCAGCCGGCGGTTCTTGTGGCACTTTGGCGCTGACGACTGGGAGGCTCTACGTTATTACTGAAGTAATCGTTTTGGGCATGGAAGCATACATCCCACTCTCTTTCTTTCAGAAGAACTCACAAAAATCTTGGTTTACTCACGCTTACCCTACTGCTGTTCGTTTTAAGGAGGAAGCATTCAAACGGTACCATCGCCTTAAAAATCAAGAACCCGTACTTTATATGTCTGCCTGGAATTAAGCCAAATCTGTTCTTTAACTCGCCAAGAACTCTTTCATCAATAACAAATGCTCTGACCTTACCAACTCTAGCTTTTCCCAAAGATTATGGCATCTAGCCAAAAACCTCTCCAATAATTTCACTTCCTCGTCTTTCCCTCCTCTTTTCCACTCTGATGGTACCACTGTCAACTCTTCCTCTGACAAAGCTGAGTTCTTCTCTCAAACTTTTGCTAAAAACTCCACCTTGGATGATTCCGGGGCTATTCCTCCCTCTCCACCCTCCTCTCACTTACTTATGCCTAATATCCTAATCTCTTCTATGAATGTACTCTCGGCCCTCTCTGGGCTTAATACTAATAATGTGTATGGACCGGATGGTGTTCCTCCTGTTGTACTCAAAAACTGTTTTTCCGTGCTGACTCCCTGCCCAGGCAAAGTCTTTCGGCTCTGTCTCTTCTCTAACATCGACTTTCCTTCATGCTGGAAGTTTGCTTTTATTCAACCTGTCCCAAAGGACGGTGATCGCTCTCAACCCTCCAACTATCGTCCAATTGCTTTCATTTCTTGTATCTCTAAAGTTTTGAAACTATTTTTAACTCAAAATTTCTTAAGCATTTATCTTCCCATAATCTACTTTCAGATCGCCAGTACGGTTTCCTTAAGGGCCGCTCTCCTGAAGATCTTTTTGCTTATCTTACTAACTGTTATTCATCCACCTTTCGGGACTTCAGTGAGACTTTTTCTGTTCCTCTAGACATATCGAAAGCCTTCGATAGAGCCTGGCACATGTCTTTAATTTTCAAACTACCCTCCATCGGTTTCTATCCGTCTATCTGTGCCTTTGTCTCTAACTTCCTTTCAGACCGCTCCATAGCTGCAGTTGTGGATGGCCATCATTCATTTCCTCAACCTATCAACTCCGGTGTTCCTCAGGGTTCTGTTCTGTCTCCAATTATCTTTCAAGTATTTATCAATGATCTGCTCAACAGTACCTCTAGTCCTATCCACTCATATGGTGATAACTCTACCTTACACTAATCAACAAGTTTTTTCACATCAACCTAGCATGCAAGCACTCCTAAGGAAACTAGGTGAGGCCATAGAATGCATATCTTTTGATCTTTCAATTATTTCTGATTGGGGCAGAGACAATCTTGTTGCTTTCAATGCCTTCAAGACCCAGTTTCTCCCTCTGTCTCTACATCACAATCTTCCACAAGACTATCAACTATTCTTCAACAATACATAACTCAACCCTTCATCTTCTCTCAACTTTCTAGGTGTATATTTTTCATCTGGCCTTTCTTGGAAATATCATATTATCACTCTTGGTAAAACAGCTTCCCAAAAATTATGTGTGCTCAACCGTCTCTGTGGGTTCTTCACCCTCACGCAGCTTCTTGCTCTGTATCGGGGCACAATGCGCCCCTGTATTGAGCATTGCTCGTATGCGTGGGGAGGCTCCACCCGTACCGCACTTCTCGAACGAGTAGAATACAAAAGATTTGCCTCATCAACTCGCCTCCTTTTATTAGTTCCCTACAATCTCTTTCTACACGCCGCAATGTTGCATCTCTTTCACTCTTCTATTGCTATTACAACAATCATTGTTCTTCAGAGCTCTCTCAGTGTATACCCCCTCCCTTGCGGTGAGTGCGAGGCACCCGCCTTTCAACACAGTCCCACTCCTATTCTCCAACCCAAGAATTGGCAAATTTTCCCAGTCTTTCTTCTACTCTCTCCCTCAATCAATCTTTCCTTCATCCTATTACTTAGACTGCTTTAAACTGTGTGTGTCCAGGCATTTTGACTCCAATGTCCTTGAATTTGGCTCTGTCACTCTTTTAACCTTGGGGGAGACACTCGCTACGGGCAACCTGCCTTTTGTCTCCTCCATACATATAGAACAAAAAATATCGGTGTTACTTTAGCAAGCTTCCACTCATCAGGCATAGCATAGGCCCGGACTACAAGGATTTATTAAAAAACAGTGACAGTGGTTTGGAGAGCTCACATCTAGCTTCTTTTAGAGACTCTAGGTGATATTGTGTCGGGTCCAGGTGATTTGCTTGACTTATGTTTCTCCAAACATGCTATCTCTCTATCTCTCTCTTTCTCTCTCTCTCTCTCTCTCTCTCTCTCTCTATATATATATATATATATATATATATATATATATATATATATATATAGATATATATATACAGTAAATATATATATATATATATAGAATATATATATATATATATATATATATATGTATATATATATATATATATATAATTATATATGTATATATATATATAAAACATGAAAAATATTTATTCTTGTGGTAAAAATATATGCGAATATGTTTCCACACTAAATGTGTGTAGAAAAGGGTAGGTTTACTGCACAAAGTTTAAAACATTTTAGTGCTAAAATTAAATTGCATCTAAAATATATTGCATGCACAAAATAAGGGTTTAAAAAGTATGTCCGAGTATCTTATTAGAAGGCTCGCGGACTGTTGTGACCCACGAGGTAAAGCTAACCTTCTTGCGGATATTTTCTCCACCAACTCAACCTTAGATGAAATACATCAAGGTGTCCCTGTACTTAATTTTAATTCGCCTGAAATTCCCTCACTTAAGATCCACACCAGACATATCAAAACTATTTTGCAGAATCTCTCAGTAGATAAGGCTCCTGGTCCAGATGAAATTCCTCCAATAGTACTTAAGAATTGCTCCTTGGTGCTCGCTCCTGTATTGGCAAACATTTTCCGTCTGTGTACTCATACCTCATGCTTCCCAGTACCCTGGAAAGAAGCAAACATCCATCCAGTTCCTAAAAAAGGTGCCTCTTCAGATCCATCAAACTACAGAGCAATAGCTATAACTTCCACTCTTGGTAAAGTCTTTGAAATTATATTAAATAATCACATAATTAAGCATCTTGAGAATAATAAATTAATCAGTGATAGGCAATATGGTTTTAGACGATGTCGATCAACTGCAGACATTCTTTGCCTTCTTACGCATCAAATCAACCAAGCTACAGACCAACATGGTGAAACACATACAATAGCACTGGATATATCAAAGGCATTTGATAGAGTCTGGCATCAATCCTTATTGTCGAAGATGTCACAGTACGGCCTTGCATCATTAGTTCCACTAATTTCTTCTTATCTTCATAACATAAAAATATGTGTAATGGTAGATGGCCTTTATTCTCAATTTCACTCAATAAATACTGGTGTTCCCCAGGGATCAGTTTTGGCCCCAATTCTGTTCCTCATTCATATCAATGATCTCATATCTAACGCTCATAATCCAATACATTCCTACGCAGATGACTCAACACTCCACAGTTCCTTCACATTTACCAATTCTTTCACCCAACCCGATCTTATAAATTCAAAAATAAACACTGCAATTTCTCTGAACCAGGACCTTTCTAGAATTAATGGATGGGGACAAAAGAATCTAGTTTCCTTTAATGCACAGAAAACCAAGTACATTCAATTTTCTAACCGACAGAATCTCACTGACTCCCATATATTTTTTAATGATGTAAATATTCCCACTTCCCCTAGTATTGACATTCTCGGTGTAACATTAACTACTAACTTGAGCTGGACACATTATGTTAGAAGCATTGCTAAGAATGCCTCTAAAAAACTGGGACTCCTGTACAGAGTTCGAGAATTCTTCACTGACGAGCAGTTGGCCGTAATATATAAAAGTCATGTGCGTTCTCAGATGGATTACTGTTCACCTCTGTGGGGTGGAAGTGGGAGTGGTTGCATTGAGGCAGTTGGACAAAATTCAAAATAAAGCTATTAGATTAATCAATAACCCTGCAATCACACAGGACCTTCCTACATTATCCATACGAAGAAACGTTTCATCCCTTGCATTATTCTAGATATTTTCACAGCAATTGTTCCGAGGAACTTGCTTCAATTGTGCCGCCTCTCCACATCTTTCCCCGTAGAACTAGGGCAGCTGAGAGCGCCCATGAATTTACACTTTCTCCTCCACAATGCAGAACTTCTGCTTATCAGTATTCATTTATCCCCAGAGCTACTACTCTTTGGAATTCACTTCCTTCGAATTGCTTTCCACAAACTTACAATCTACACATGTTTAAATCCAGTTGTTACACACATTTTATGAATGGAGGATGCCCTTAGGCACATGGACCTTTTTGTTTTATCTGTGTTTTTCCTTCCTCCGTTCATTGTCTCTTTAAAAAAAAAAAAAAAAAAAAAAAAAAAAAAATGTATATGTAAAAGTGTTAAAATGCATTTCTCTACTTTCGTAGATTTTCAGTTATTATAAAAATTTGCAAGAGTGGCTGGCTCCAGAGTCAGGTATTTGTTCTGTACTCTTCTGTGGATTTCAAGTCACTGGTTTAGACAATAAAATGTTTGTCTTAGGTTATGATAGTTAAAAAAATACTTCGTTCTTGTTCCAATATTTGTTTTTTCGTTCAGAGTCTATTTATAGTTCTTTATTCAAATGAGGCTTGAATTTATTTATGAAGTGACTTTCTTTACTCTTTCTCAAAGCAACGTCATCTTTCTTTACTTTGTAAAAGGGCATTATATTAAAATTAGGAGATTTATCTTTAGCACATTTTGATATGTGAGTACTAACATATAACCCTGTATTATATCTAATGTGGTCCCTGTGCAGGTTTGTTCTAAGTCTAAGATTCGAAGTCTCGCCAATGTAGATGGAATTACAGCCATTATAGTCCAGTAAATCTAGCAATCATTTAACTGGACCTAGAACAAATTGTAATAGAAGGTTTTTTGGCTTTAACTTGTTTATTAGGTCCCTCTGATGAACATATAAAAAAGTCTCCAACTTTTGGACACCGGGAAAGTGGTTAATTTGCATAAATTCAAGATGGCCGCCGTCCAAAGCTTCAATTTACAGATAACTTTTTTCTGGTTGCTCCTAGACCCTATAAATGTATTACAAACAACGTTTTTTGGCTTTAACTTGTTTATTAGGTCCCTCTGATGAACATATAAAAAGTCTCCAACTTTTGGACACCGGGAAAGCGGTTAATTTGCATAAATTCAAGATGGCCGCCGTCCAAAGCTTCAATTTACAGATAACTTTTTTCTGGTTGCTCCTAGACCCTATAAATGTATTACAAACAACGTTTTTTGGCTTTAACTTGTTTATTAGGTCCCTCTGATGAACATATAAAAAGTCTCCAACTTTTGGACACCTGGAAAGTGGTTAATTTACAGCCGAAAAACCTTACAGACAGGCTGAACTGTCTCTTTCACAAGGGGTGACACAGGCACTTTGTGCTTGTATGGGTTTTTTGACCTGTTGTCCCTCTTTTTTATAAAAAAAAAACCCAAAAAACATGACGTAGTATGACGTCATTCAGAGCCAATTATGTAATTCATGATAGGAGTTCGTATTCACTTGGATCATCGGTGCTTGCATCAAAGTTGCTATTTTGACAGAGTCCTTTACATTGACCACATGCACTGGAACATTCAAGCTCATTCCGTTTGCAACTACAGCGTTGAGTGTCACAGTTGCCCTTACACTGACATCTGACCAATTTCAGTAGTGAATCAGGAGCCACTGGCGAATCCATCGTCTTCGGTTCAAGCTGTCCCTTCCGCAGACACCAGCCCCATTTCTCGGGGTCCACACAGTTCCCCATCCATTCCTGGACCTGACAATAAACTCGGAACGAGTGGTATTTGGCTGCATCGGTTGTTGGGGGAAGGCTGTGAACTTCAACGGTAGTTGAACTTTTTGCCACCTTGTTGCAAAACTTTGTCTTTCGCAGTCCGTCAAGGGTGTCATTTCCTTTTCCCCCGTACAAATAAACCAAGGCCTTTTCACCAGCTGATGATATCGCGTCTTTACTTCCACTTTGGCAACAGAATGCTTCTATACATTTCAAGAAACCGTTGTCTTCCCTCACTTTCCTCAAGGCAGCCCCTTTACCAATACCATACAGTCGTGAGGTTGTGTCACATCCACAGAGTGCATGGACAACTGGCAGGACACGACAGATGCTTTCACCGAGAGCTTCTGCTACTGAGTTAATATGCCAACATTTCCCACCTTCCTTGCTCGACTTGAAGTACAAATCATTCATCCCTCGTTCCGCATAATGACACAACAGCACCAACAAGTCTGTGTCCTCACCTATCACATATGTCACGGTTTCCCTTGCATGCTCAATTCCCTTCTTCGCAATCATGACATCTGCATCTGCTGGCGCATTGACACAGTCAATTCCATTTGCCTTGAATGTTTCACACAATAAGTCAATGAAGTTTTGCTTATTGTCCGAGTTTGACAAGAAGTTTTCCTTTTTTGACCGAAGGGGCATGGTTGGAGTGAACATCACCTTTTGACCAAAGACTCCTTTTGATCGTCGATTGTGTGTCATGTCCTTGGTAGTAGGTCCTGATTTATAACCGTCGAATACAACCACCGGGTTGAGAAAGTTTTTGGAAACATGCTTCATGTACATGCTTGCAATGTCCTCAAATGTGTCACCCTTCTTCCATGGAATCCTTTGCAATAAGGAACCACCATCCAGAACATGGGTCACAGTCCTTTCTTCCTCAAATGATTCCAATGACGACTTGGGAACAACAGCAGCTATCTCATCTCCTAGCTGTGGTTTATTGGCTTCCCTGAGCCTCCCCCACTTATCGAACAGAGCAGTAGGGTAGCTAGACAACTCATACGCAAAGACCTCTTCAACACCTAAGTCCCTGTTATTAGCAAAGATGAAGAGCCTCTGGAAAAGGAGCTGTGGGTCGATTGGTACTTTTTCAGCACTGATTGTAACCTTTGCACCCAACGACTCAACTTGATCTTTCTTCCTAAATGAAAAGTCAAAAGCATTGCTACCTTCCATCTTCTGCACAATGTTCATACCAACCTCATACAGTAAATGAGGATTGGCCGAGGCTGGTCCTGTCACACCGTTGGCAATATTCCTGAGTTCATTTGATTCTTGAAATGGATCATAATCCTTGAAGAATGCGAGAACCTTCTCTGTGTCCTTCCTATCTCGTTCACGCCTTGCTTCAGTCATTTCTTTGTGCTGCTCAGAGGTGTGGAAATGCTTCCCTGTCAGTTCTTGCATAACTTCACTCACCTCAGCGCAGGCTGGCATAGCAAGTAACCAGCGCAGGCGTTGCGTTTCCTCCATGCCCCTACCACGTGTCAATCCACCATTCGTTTTCAAAGAGCGCATCAAAACCTGCTCTATAACCAAGTCGCTTGGCAGTCCTGCCCACAGCCGATCACTTCGGCGGATCACAAATAGACCGGAGTTCAATTGACAGAACATGTCTGGGTTGAGCTGCTCAAGTTCAATCATGTCTTGAATGTACACATGGGCTGACTTGGCATAATTGTTATGACCACACGCTGCAAAGTACGGCAACATCTCCTGGAGTGTTCCGAGGTACAGTAGGAAATCGCCCATTCTCAGTGCCCTCAGGAAGCGACGCAGCAGGTCAATCATGTCCATGTATTGAATCCATAGCTTTCCCATCTTATGCTCTGCTAAGGAGCTCTTCTCAGCTTTAAGTTTTTCAGAAATTCTGTTGAAAACGTCTTTACTGCAGACTTCATCCGGTGAAACGTCTTCACGCAACAGCTTATCCAAAAGATATGCAGCCTCCTGGAAGTCCTTGCATGAAACAAGAAACAAGATGATGGGATTAGTATAGGCCTAGGCAAAATGTAATAGACAATAATGTGCAGTAAAGGTAGGGCTTGACCTAGAACAAATTGCAATAGAAGGTTTTTTGGCTGTAAATTAACCACTTTCCAGGTGTCCAAAAGTTGGAGACTTTTTATATGTTCATCAGAGGGACCTAATAAACAAGTTAAAGCCAAAAAACGTTGTTTGTAATACATTTATAGGGTCTAGGAGCAACCAGAAAAAGTTATCTGTAAATTGAAGCTTTGGACGGCGGCCATCTTGAATTTATGCAAATTAACCACTTTCCCGGTGTCCAAAAGTTGGAGACTTTTTATATGTTCATCAGAGGGACCTAATAAACAAGTTAAAGCCAAAAAACCTTCTATTACAATTTGTTCTAAGTCCAGCCCTACTTTGACTGGTCTATTACAACGAATCATGTAGATACAATTGAGCGTGGAACAATTCATATTATGATTAATTTCAAATGTGTAATTAGTATCTACAAATTTGAATTGATTCCCTTCTATTATTTGTGTGCATAATTTGCATCTTGGGTTACCACATTTCGTCACCCCTTGATTTTGTACCGTATTGAATCTGGCCTTGGTTAGCAAATTCTTAAGGTTACTGGGTTGTTTCTTCGACTTTATTAATAAAACATCTCTAAATATATGCTTAGTTTCTTGAGAGGTTTTTAATAGGGCAACTGCGGATTTTGCTCCACTGAAATGATCATCGAAGTTTGGATTGTATGTACTTATGTATGGTAGTATATCATTAGATGTATTGTCAGTTGCTTTATCACTGGTGCGTAGTACGCTGATGGAGATCTGCTTTGCGCGACTTATTCCATTATTTATTATGCCTTTAGGATAATTACGAGCCAATAAAAAGTTTTTTAATTCACTTAATCTTATATCTCTCAGAGTAGGTTCTGAAACAATTGTGCAAATTCTGCGTGCTAAGTTGAATGGAATGTTGTTTTTTACGTGTCTCGGGTGGTTCGAGTTATATTCCAGATATTGTTTTGTGTCAGTAGCTTTATAGTGGACATCTGTTATCACTGCATTTGTTTGCTTCATAATTTTAACATCCAAGAAAGTTACCGTATCTCCTATTTTATCACAGGTGAAATTAATTTTGGGATCAAGCTCATTCATCAAGTCTATTAGCGTGTATACATCACCATCTCTTTCATCCCATACCATGAAGACATCATCTAAATATCTCATATAGTTGTTCTTTATTTTATTGGCAGTGGATTCGCCAAACGAGGAGAGTATTTTATAATATAAGGTATTCTCCAAATATCCCAGGACCAGATTTGCATAATTTGGGGCAAACTTCGTTCCCATTGCTGTTCCAGATACTTGTAGATCATTTGATCCATTAAACTCAAAGGAGTTATTTTCGAGGATCAATTTGCACCCGTCCGAAATCAGGCTAGAGGGTAAACGGTTTGTTTGTTCATAATGATTTTCAAGCCAATAATTTATGGCTTTGTATCCCAATTCATGACGGATGTTGCTATATAGGCTAACTACGTCTAGAGTTCACACACAATTTCCTGACGGATGTTGCTATATAGGCTAACTACGTCTAGAGTCACACACTTCATGACGGATGTTGCTATATAGGCTAACTACGTCTAGAGTCACACACAATTCATGACGGATGTTGCTATATAGGCTAACTACGTCTAGAGTCACACAAATTTCAGAGTCACTCAGCTGAGAAGGGATTTTATTTAAAAAGTCTAGATTATTCTTTATGTATGCAGGGATGAGTTTTAGAAAAGGTTGTAGTAAAATATCCAGGAGGTGACTGAGTCTGTGGGTAGGGCAAGCAGGACCAGCAACAATAGGCCTCATCTTTAAATCTGAAGGGTTCGGGACCGATATATACTCTGAATTCCCTTCTTCGATAGCCTTGATTATGGATTTTGATTTGTGTATTTTTGGAAGGCCATAAAATAAACTAGTTGTATATTCGAAATTTGTAAGGTACTTTATTTCATCTTTAGTTAGGGAGCTTTCGTATTTTTTTAATGCAGTTTTGATTTTGTTGATGGTGGTTTTATCAACATTGTTAGGGATCCTTTTATATGTTTCTTGATCGTTCAATATTTCCATAATTTTATGTTCATAGAAAATACTGTCCATTAGGACGACTGCTGATCCTTTATCTGCTTCTTTTATAGTTACATCAGTTTGATTTTTTAGAGAAGCTATTGCTCTGCGTTCATCATATTTAAGATTGGATATTTTGCATTGGAGTCATTCGTAATAGTTTTAGTGTAAGTTTAAGGTAAGTTATGGTTTTGTCCAAAGTCTGGTTTAGGCCACTCGGAGGTTCCCAAGAAGACTTACCTTTAACCAGTGAAATATTTTCCATTGGTTTGTCATGAAAGTATTCTTTTAGCCTTAGTTTTCGGCAAAAGTAATCGATATCATTGTTAAGCTCTTCTCTATTTTGATCCTTGGGTGTGGGACAGAATTTTAAACCCTTAGCAAGTATAGTGTTCAACGTCACTAAAATTTACTGTGGAAAGATTGGTTACTTTTGGGTCTATTTTGGAATTTTCCGCCAATGCCGATTCCCGAAAAAATTACCTCTGCTGTCTGGCTTGGCATTTGGTTGGAGTATACCTTGAACAGCTGCATTTAGTTGGGAGATTGCAGTGACTAAACTTTGGAGGGTTGGTTCATTTTGAGAATTTGCATAGCTTGGTTTTGCTGTATTCTGCTTCTGATAGTGTGTATTCTTATGTGTATTGCCTCGCTATATGTATATTCTCGCTATCGAAGCAGCTCAGTTGAGTTTTGTGAGTATCTATAGCCTAGGTCTAGGCATAAGAGTAACTCGCCCTGCCACTTAGCGGACAAATCTATCAAGTATATCTATCTATCTATCAGATATATATGTATATATATATATACTCTTACGCCTAGGCCTAGTCTATAGATACTCACAAAACCTCAACAGAGCTGCTTCGATAGCGAGAATATACCAGGTATATTGAATACACGTATATTAACCGAGTAATCTTGACCAAACCGATTCATATATCTTGCTTTGTTTACTGGTCTGACGAACGATCCGCGACACACACACACACTCACACACACACAGAGACCAAGGGTCCAAAACTACTTTTATTATTTTGCTCAATCAAAGAGCACTTGATACAGAACATGCTAGTCTTCACCATTCACAAGGTAAAAGTGATTTTTGCCTCTTGATATATATCTAAGCTAGGTTAGACCATTTCTTGGTCTGGCTAGCTAATAATAAAAGTAGTTTTTGACCCGTGGTCACTGTGTGTGTGTGTGTGTGTGTGTCGCGGATCGTTCGTCAGACCAGTAAATAAAGCAATACACAAAAGATATGAATCGGTTTGGCCAAGATTACTCGGTTAATATACGTTTATTAAATATACCTGGGATATTCTCGCTATCCAAGCAGCTCAATTGGGATTTTGTGAGTATTTTATGTGCACCATATGAAAAATATTGATTTCCAACCCCCTTATAAGAATATTAATCCTAGCAACGGACTTTTCCAGGCAACGGACTAGTAACGGTCGGTCGCATAAAGTCTGTTGTATCGAGGTTCGAGTGTATATATATATATATATATATATATACTTACATTATCAATTAACATTTTGATGAGTTGATTAATTTAATGTTTGTTTATGATCACAAGGTATCAGCGTTGCTTTCGTTACCATTTTGATACTGTTTTTTAAATATTTTAATTTCTTAAATCTTATCTGCTGCTTCAAAATGGAAAAGTGTACTTAATTAATCTTTAGATAACAATAATCATACTATAAATGGTATTACTTTATTAGCGTGTTCAACAATTGATGAGGTGGGTATTCTTCCAACTTGATGGAGAACTTGCATCATATCGTCGTCAATTTTATTCGAGATATAAGATGACTCGTGATTAAAGAATGCCTTAGCAAGCAAGATTAATATGCTTTAGTGAAAATTATGTTTCTTCTTGTACATGTGAATATTTCAAGTCGGACTGACTACGTTCAGGCTTAGGTGTATTTAGAAACAAACTATCATGAATCATACTTACATTATCAATTAAAATTTTGATGAGTTGATTAATTTAATGTTTGTTTATGATCACAAGGTATCAGCGTTGCTTTCGTTACCATTTTGATACTGTTTTTTAAATATTTTAATTTCTTAAATCTTATCTGCTGCTTCAAAATGGAAAAGTGTACTTAATTAATCTTTAGATAACAATAATCATACTATAAATGGTATTACTTTATTAGCGTGTTCAACAATTGATGAGGTGGGTATTCTTCCAACTTGATGGAGAACTTGCATCATATCGTCGTCAATTTTATTCGAGATATAAGATGACTCGTGATTAAAGAATGCCTTAGCAAGCAAGATTAATATGCTTTAGTGAAAATTATGTTTCTTCTTGTACATGTGAATATTTCAAGTCGGACTGACTACGTTCAGGCTTAGGTGTATTTAGAAACAAACTATCATGAATCAAATTATTACCAATGCATCAGCTATGAGAAAATGTAATTTTGATCTTCGTTTAGTGCAATGTAATAAATATAATTGTTAGAGTACAAGTTGCAGCATTATGATATTTCAGTTTTTTTGCTTTTTAACTGAAATAAAAAGTAAAGATATACATTTTGGTTAGCGGAGAATGGGTGTAGTAGCAACACTTTATGGTTGATTTTACTCACATATTGACTGAAATGTGCGGCGACAGATTATCAATAGTATTATGCAGTGCACCGCAACTATTTTGTTTTTGTTAAGAAACTGCTGTATATCTCTGCTGGGGATCGAACATGTGCCTTACAAATGCTACCTTTAGCCTGTAGTCACTACACATCCACTCAATAAAAAGAGAACATTCACTATTACTGGGATTCACTTTACGTTTAGGTCTAGAGTATCAGAGCATTGTAGTATAATTGTAAAATGTCCATGGTGAATTTCTACACATTTAAACAGATTGTGATAAATTGCATGGACAACGCAATTTTTGCTTACCAAGCACTATGTGCCTCTGTCTGGGAACAAACCTAAGCCACACAAATGCTAGCTACATCTTATAGTCATTACAACTACCTACGAAAAATACCTATATTGTACACTTGAATGCCATACTCTCTAGCCCACTAGTAACAATTCTTGGACTCCCTAATATTTTGTTTGTGTAACTATAACTATCTGGATTGATTGTTGGATAACACTTGCTATTTAGTAAGTAGTACATAATTATAATTGTGGTTTTGTGGTTGATTTTCCTAAATTCCTTTACATAGATACGCTTTCATAATTAGATAAAGGTGAAGTCCACGAATATTTATGAGTTGGTTAGAGACTAAGGCATCGGAGTGTATAATGCAATAATCTATCTGGGTACTGTAAAATGGCCTCGACTATGCCGGCTAAAACAAAGGTGGATTATGAACTTGTACATATGCACTAATATGTGTTTGCCCAAGAAATATGTTTATCTTTCTTATAGTTTCAATATCTGCTTTCAATGAACAACAATATTTCTTTCATATACACTAATACTTGTAACTCATTACAACGCTCACGCACGCACATTCACTGTCTCACTCTCACACACACACACACACACACACAGACCCTCTCTCTCTCTCTTTCCTTCCAATGCTGATTAATTGTAGAACGGAATTACCAGTAATGGTGCTGGGCTACCAGGATTATCCATAATAATTTCCAGTATAATGAGTAAAAAGTAACAAATCTCTACTAGTTAGCTAATGATGAAGAACGGTGTGGTGTAGACTATTAATGTACATGAAGGTTCGAAAGGAGATTCTAATCCCTGACATATCATGTATCTCTTTTCTTAATATACCCTTTACCTTTGAATAATAACATATTACACTTTAGACTGACATTAGTAAAGACCACTTCAATGTATCTGTAAACATTATTTTCATAACCCGGAATCAATAACTTTAAGAGTTTCAAGACGAACAGGCACACTTACGGACGAACGGACGGATATGCTGAGGGGCTTTGGTCTGGTATTGGCAAGATTTATACCCTTTTGCTTAACTCTCCCCGCCCCGGGCTGACTTTCTAAATGACGGCACTCCTATATGGGAAATCTGTCTAAAAAACGAAGTCTGTAAACATAGGCCTATCTATGTTAATTCAATAGTTAAAGCATTCAAACATATCCCAAAATGTAGCCCTTACTTGTATATGTAGACTGACGTTGAGTAGAGCTCTCTAGCTCAACTGGTTCAGGTGTGAACGCTCTACTGCGGCCCTGGCTACGACGCACTACTGCACTCGTCGCACAACCCGCAATTATGCCGCGAAGCTATTTGAGTGTTTTTATTGGTTTATTTTGCCATTTATAATCATTATTATGTCATTTTCACTCAATAAAGTTAATTTTATAAAGATCTTTTTGTATTATGTAATTTTCACTCAATAAAGTTACTTTTATAAAGATATTTGTGTGTCTTACTTGTACTTTTATTGTTACATATTTTTAGTGTCACTTTCACTGGACTATGATAATTGATAGTGTCATGTTCACTTGTATTTATTGTTAGGTAAGCTATATTATAGATTTTAGTGTCACTTTCAATTGTTCATATTGTTGTGAAGGCACTTATTATTATTGGTATTTGTGTCTCTTTCATTTTTACTTAGTTTTATTATTACAGTATATAGCCTACATTTTAGTGTCACTTTCACTTGTTCATATTGTTATGAAGGCACTTATTATTACTGTTATTACGGGCACTTATTATTACTGTTATTTGTGTCTCTTTCACTTTTACTAATTAGTTTATATTATTATAGCCTACATTTTAGTGTCATTTTCACTGTCTTTGTCACTGGCACTTCAATATTGTACTAGATTGTGAAAATCGTTGAAGCACTGTCCAGTACACAGTGCCACTTCCAACTCGGGGCATACCCATGTGGTTTTGCTTGCTTTATGGGGTCTGCGGGTTTGTGGCTACAACCATGGCACCTCTTCTGACTCTTCGCAGTATCACCTGGTACTTTGGAAGGAAGGGGGGTGAGCTGGTGCTTTCTGAAGTAGTCAGCACACGCCGTGCGATCCAGCCTGCCTAGTCCTTGTAAAGGTCTTCCGGATACAGCATGTTTTTCCAGGAGCTCTAGTATCACCTGCTTGTGGAACTTGCGCAGTGACTTGTACTTCTTGGGTCCGGGAGTCCTCAGTCGGTAGATATTGTAGGCGTTGAGGGCTGACATGTCGACCGTGTGCAGAACAAACTTTTTATACCACCTGCAGAATGTTCGCAGGCAGTCGATGAAGCCCATCTGCATATCGGACTTATCTATGAGGCGCATGTTCAGGTTGTAATCCAGGACAGCAGCTGGTTTCTGGATGGGATTTTTGGTCTTTCAATCCACTTTCCCATTGGCGACCATCTCGGCTTTGTGGCATGTGGTGAGGAGGTTTACTTTCCACTGGTCATGCCAGTGGATAGAGAGGAGGGGGTCACTCTTCTTGTGGAACACCTCTGTCTTCTTTGTCTTAGTTGGGTATACTGGCATACCCTTCCTCTTGGTCTTGACTGTGCCGACAGTTCCGGTCTTGCGGTCATGGAGGTACTTGGTGAGGATGGGCAACATGTAGTAATTGTCAGTGTAGAGTATGTGGTTCTTGTGGAAGTGTTCCTCCATCATTTTCTGCACGACAGCACCGCCAAGTCCTATGTCGGGGTCAGTAACTATGGTAAAACCATATTTTGGATCTAAAATCATAATTATTGCTCAAATTCAAACAATCTTTTTTGAATATCGTTCGCATTCACCCAACAAATGTTTGTGTGAAATTTGGTGAAAATCCGTCCAACGGTATAGAAGGAGTTTCGGGATAGACGGACAACGACGACGACGACAGACTTTTTTTTCCGGTGGTACCCACTATACAGGGGGGCAATACCAATCTCTGCTTACACAGAGTTGATAAATAAATATATAAATAGATCAATCAATTAATACAAAAGTAAAATTTATCTCAGTTCAGCAAAACACAGCCGTCTTCCTTTCGGAATCGGTAAAAACGAAACATATAACACAACGGAAAACATCAAAACAGACACAGAAAATTAAACAATTATATAGATATAAAAAATATGTTTTATTATATGTTTTTTCTATGTGGATGAGGGAGACAAAAGGCAGAACTGCCTGTGATGAGTGCCTCCCCCAGTTGAAAGAGTGACAGGGCCAAATCAAGGAATGTTCGAGCCAAAATGCCTGGACACTCTGGAGCTTCAAGCAATTTAAGTCATAGGATGAGGGGAAGATGGATTCAGGGAAAGAGTTCCAGAGCTCAGCTGTTGAATAGAAGAAGGTTTGGGAATATCGTTTCGCTCTTGGACTGGAGAGTTGCACAGAGTAGGGATGGGATGGTGTTGCAAGACAGGAGTTACGTACTCTACGCAAAGGAGGTGGTATACGCTGAGAGAGCTCTGAGGAACTTTGATTATTGTAATAGCGGTAGAATAGTGAGAGAGATGCAACACTGCGCCAAAGAGAGAGATATTGCAAAGAGTCAGTGAATGGACGTGAGTTAATGAGAACGAAAGTCTTTCTTCTCTACTTTTCCGAGAAGTGTTGTGTGAGAGGATCCTACTCACACATTCTTGTTTTTTATATTCCAACTACTCCCTCTCGGGCATAGGCTGAGAGCCTGTACATTCATACGTTATGAACAGTGAAGCCAGTAATGTCTCGTTTCAGTCTAGGGGGTGAGACATGTGAACCACTTTTAGCTGCAACATCTTGCCTTCACAGGATGCATGGGGCTTAGTTGCTCACTCACGGCTCGAAGCAGCCCAATCTCTGAAGCTGCCTCGCTTCAGTGCTTCACTGTCTTACCTCCTAGACTCGGAACCTCACTCTCAGAATGCCACCTAATGAGCAATGAACCCACTAGGCATTGTCTCCCTATAGGATATTTTGAATATGGGAGTATTCATACAGTGCTATTTAATCAGGGAACAATGAGGGTATTTATTTGGCGTTTAGGTGGGCTTTGTGTTAATGCACTGATACTAGGTACAGCACAAATTTCATCCCAATAATATCTTCCCATTGACCTATTGGGATTTGAACACGGGTCCAGTGGCAAGACCACTCCACCACACCTCCCCTACAACAATACTTAATACATGAATGCACTGTGCCTCTGTACATGCAAGAAGCTGTGCAGTGGAGGCAGTTGAGCACACCCAGCTTCTGGGAAGCTGTTTTAAGAAGGTGGTAATATGGTCTTTCCATGTGAAATCAGGAGAAAAAGAGACTCCTAGAATACTGAGAGAAAATGTTTCTCTCAGTATTCTTCATTTAATGAACGATTGATTTGTGAATTGTTGAAGTATAAAGGATAGTCCTGTGGGAGCTCTTTACGGGTATATAAATGGAGAAATAGGGTTTTGGAAGCATTGAAAGCAACAAGATTTTCTCTGCCCCAAATAGAAATGATTGATAGGTCAAAATTTTAGTTTTTTATGGCATCATCACATGATTTCTTGAGTGCTTGCTTGCTGGGGGGTTCTGGAAAACTACTTGAATGGATCAGTTTGGAGGTACAGTTGAGAAGATTATTAATTAATATGAGAAAGAGAATTGGAGATAGGACAGAACCCTGAGGAACACCGGAGTTGATAGGTTGAGGAAGTGAAAAATTGGCCGTCCACAACCGCAGCTATGGAACGGCCAGAAAGGAAATTCGAGATAAAGGTACAGATAGAGGGATAGAAACCGAAGGAGGGTAGTTTAGAAATTAGAGATCTGTTCCAGACTCTATCAAAGGCCTTCGATATGTCTAGCGCAATAGAAAAGGTCTCACACCGTAGTCCCGGAAGGAGGATGACCAAGAGTTAGTAAAATATGAAAGGAGATCCCCAGTAGAGCGTCCCTTAAGGAATCCATACAGTCGATCTGAGAGTAGATTATGAGAAGAGAGATGCAAGAAATGAGAGCAATTGGACGGTAGTTAGAGGGTTGAGAGTGGTCACCCTTATTTGGGACAGGTTGAATGAGAGCAAAGTTCCAACAAGAAGGAAGACATTAAAGGAGAGACAGAGGCGGAAGAGTTTACCTAGGCAGGGAGTCAGCATGAAAGCACAGTTTTGAAATACAACAGGAGGAACACCATCCTGACCGTACGCTTTTTTAGTATTAAGCCCGGAGGGGGTAGAAAGTACATCTTTAGAAGAGATTAGGATATTAGGCATGAGTAAGTGAGAGGGGGTGGAGAGGGAGGAATAGCACCGGAATCATCCAAGGTGGAGTTTCTAGCGAAAGTTTGGGCGAAGAATTCAGCTTTGTCAGAGGAGGAAGTGACGGTAGTGTCGTCAGAGTGGAAAAGGGGAAGGGAAGACGAGGAAGGACAATTGTTGGAGAGGTTATTGGCTAGATGCCAGAAAGCTTAGGAAGAACTAGAGTTGCATAGTTCAGTGCATTTATCATTGATGAAAGAGTGTTTGCCCAGTCGAAAAACAGATTTGGTTTGATTCCGGGCAGACACATAGGAAAAATGAGATTCTTGAGTTTGAAGGGGTGTCGGTACCGTTTGAATGTTTCCCCCTTATTGCAGACAGCAGTAGAACAAGCGTGAGTAAACCAAAATTTGGTTGCATTAGTCTGAGAGAAAGAAAATGGAATGTATGCCTCCATGCCCGAGAGGATTACCTCGGTAATGCGTTCAGCACTCTCCGAGGGTTCCCGGCCACGGAAGCAGAAACTATTCCATGAAAAATCAAAGAAGTACTGCCGGAGAGCAGTGAACACAGTTGATGTAGGTATGGATAAAAGTGTTATGCAGAACATATGTTTCTCTAAGCTAAATAACTCTAACACTATAATTTCACTCCCTCTTGTATCCTTGTTTTATACAAACGCTCCATATACTTACATTGGATTTACCCGAAATTATCCCTGAGAACTGATAATTCTAATATTTACGTGGTAGTTTCGAATAATGTTTTCTTCAATCAGGAAAAAACCCCATAGAAATAGTGCTAATTAAAAGTTCGATTTACTGAGCTTTGGAAGTAAACATATACTTCAAACAAATATCTCACTCTCTCTCTCTCTCTCTAGCTATCTATCTATCCTTCTATCTATCTACCTCCCCTTGTCAATGTATGCTTGTTTATGTCGCATGTGTATTTTGAATGTACATTTAGTTAATAATATCTATAAAACACAATACACATTTTCTGTTCTTCTTTGGGCCAATATGAAGGAACCCCAATACACCAATAATACAAATCGGTGTTGTCTCATGAAAACTAATTATATATACACATTAAACTAATAGGGTAATTTCCTCAGGTAATGCATTATATCTAATCAATAACCAGTTTAATACAAAGGGATGTTCATGAATTGGTGAGCCTTCCTTATTTCAGAAACTCACATTCACAATGCAGCTTTATATATAGAAGACTAAAACCCTGGAACTCCTTGAGTGAAATAAACAGACATACTACAAATATTGAATCCTTTTGATGGTTCAATGAAATTATCATTTTGTAATATATATTAATCAATACTAGTCAGTTATTTATCAATTGTTTGTATTCCTGATAATTGTTGTCTTTATTGATTTTAATAAGAACCGTTTAATAATTTCAAGCATTTACCTAGCTAACTAATAATCTATATATTATTAATTTCACCCCAACACCAAACACCTCCAATGAAATTAATGAAAGCATATATGCGATCCACCGGGACTCGAACCCGAGTTATCACACGCATATTTTTAAACACTTTAACCATTACACCACCAAGACAGTTAAAGGTTTATGCACAAGCCTACGACTTATTATCCATTATCGAATACTGATAAACGGTAAATATGATTTAATGTATATTAAACTTTATGTTTTAATATTCCTACATCTAGATTACATAGACTACATACTCTATTGACTAGTACAGTCATCCCAACACTATACCATATTCCAAATAGGTAGGCCAGGCATAGTGAACTCTAACGTCTATAACTGAAAAAAGGGCTAGAGCAAATGGGTTGTAAATGTCCACACCTATTCCCTGTCGAGCTCTTCCCAAATGATAATAATATTAGCTAGATTACTTTAGTCGTTTGTGAGTTATAAAGGTTAATGTTTAAACAATTTCGCCTACTTATTTGGAACAGGGTATACCATAACACTCCACACATCCCCCCCAGACACTATTCACAACAACGGACGGATGGGTTAGCAAACCCTCTCTTGTTAATAATATCCATAAAACACAATACACATTTTCTGTTCTTCTTTGGGCCAATATGAAGGAACCCCAATACACCAATAATACAAATCGGTGTTGTCTCATGAAAACTAATTATATAATTATACACATTAAACTAATAGGGTAATTTCCTCAGGTAATGCATTATATCTAATCAATAACCAGTTTAATACAAAGGGATGTTCATGAATTGGTGAGCCTTCCTTATTTCAGAAACTCACATTCACAATGCAGCTTTATATATAGAAGACTAAAACCCTGGAACTCCTTGAGTGAAATAAACAGACATACTACAAATATTGAATCCTTTTGATGGTTCAATGAAATTATCATTTTATAATGTATATTAATCAATACTAGTCAGTTATTTATCAATTGTTTGTATTCCTGATAATTGTTGTCTTTATTGATTTTAATAAGAACCGTTTAATAATTTCAAGCATTTACCTAGCTAACTAATAATCTATATATTATTAATTTCACCCCAACACCAAACACCTCCAATGAAATTAATGAAAGCATATATGCGATCCACCGGGACTCGAACCCGAGTTATCACACGCATATTTTTAAACACTTTAACCATTACACCACCAAGACAGTTAAAGGTTTATGCACAAGCCTACGACTTATTATCCATTATCGAATACTGATAAACGGTAAATATGATTTAATGTATATTAAACTTTATGTTTTAATATTCCTACATCTAGATTACATAGACTACATACTCTATTGACTAGTACAGTCATCCCAACACTATACCATATTCCAAATAGGTAGGCCAGGCATAGTGAACTCTAACGTCTATAACTGAAAAAAGGGCTAGAGCAAATGGGTTGTAAATGTCCACACCTATTCCCTGTCGAGCTCTTCCCAAATGATAATAATATTAGCTAGATTACTTTAGTCGTTTGTGAGTTATAAAGGTTAATGTTTAAACAATTTCGCCTACTTATTTGGAACAGGGTATACCATAACACTCCACACATCCCCCCCAGACACTATTCACAACAACGGACGGATGGGTTAGCAAACCCTCTCTTGAAAGAGGCTAGAGAATCCAACACTTAGCTTCAATGGAGGAAATTCATTTATGGCCACCCTGTTAGAGATCAAGCCATCTGGATATAGATACTTAGCTAAGCAATTGTTGGTAAACAAATGTATCAACCTCTCTCTCTCTCTGTCACAGCCAGTGTTACGTCCTGGGATATATAAACACTGGGCTCTTTCTATTGGACTAGGTATGCGGCAACAAGCAACAACGGAAAACGCTAGATCCAACCCTTATCTATAAACCCAGGCAACAAACCACCCTAAACCGTCAAGAGTCCTGCCTTGACAACGAGGTATCCTATGACTCGGTTACAGGGTGCACGCACTATAGACTGCTGATATTCAAGCAGGCTATATAAAAGATCACACAATTAAGTTGACTTAAAGCTTCAAGGAAAATATAGATAACGGAATTAAATTGCAGAAACAATTTAATAACAAACTGGAAGAAAGTACATTTAACGTTACGTTAATTAATACAACTAATCACCCCTGCGTGAAAGAAGGTGAAAGCAAACAGTCCTGAAAACATCGTACAAGTAGACAAGATGCGGGTTTCTAAACTGCATGCGGCTACTGTAGGATCTGATGCTTAGCAAAGAAAGTACGTTACGGATTTAGAGAACTCTTAACTCATAAGCAGGAATAAATACTAGTGATAGGCCATACAGTGTATAATGGCATAGGTATAATTAAATAAAGGCAGCAACTCGCAACATAACCACATACAGGTGTGCTTCTCACTCTTAGTCAGGCAAGCCTGCTCGGACAGAGTCTTTAAGCCACACCCTGACTCACAATGCTCACAAAAACGGTAAACTGTGGCACAATAACAAGCATACAGAGATAATAAACCCCTAGCTGTTAATCTGCCAGGTGGCAGAGGTCTAGCCGGAAGGATATAGGCTTCGGATACCCGGGCTGAGCCACCTGCTCTAGCCTAGGGATGTTCCCAAGTCTGTGCGCCAAATTACTCTAATTGAAAGGGTGCTCTCTTGAGAGACTCAGATCGCAAGTATCTGACTCTCTCCTGGCGACCCTAAAACAAAAGCAAGACATGCTAGCGCAGTGCTGAGTGGACTAGGCAATGGCCCTCACACAACACAACGCTAGACACACAGGGACACAGACAAGAAAATGCCCCCAGACTCCCACGGGTATCCTAGTAAAGTCGTGCGGGTCCACGGGACTCGCACCAGAAGACTTTACTTAAAGGATCGCAAAAAGCTTCCCCTCCGGTCTAGCCTCTGCTAACCTGACACAAGAACATACTAGCAAGCATGAAACCACCAAATATGAGACAACAAAAAAGCTTCCTAGGTCTCATTAACAATTACATCCCTGCATGAAGGCCCAAAATCCTATCTAGTTATCTGAGAGCTCATCGTTAATACAATAATAGATATAAGGTCTATCAAGGGGATGTGATAATTAAATAGATTGGTGAAGTAGTGGAAAGAAGGTATACAAAGTAAGAGAGAACGTTTCTAAGTTAGGTTGAGAGGGATAGATATCAAGGGGGTCCGAAGGGTACGACAATGAGGTGAGCTCTGAGTCTTGAATCTGTCTGGACCCCGCCCTAGGCATGCAGAATACATCCCAGGCTTGGCAACACTCAACACCGTTGCCTGGTCAAAATCCTCTACCCCGTGCGTGAGTCAAAACTAAGCCTAACGTTGCAATCAAATGCATGTGGCAGCGCTTCAGGCTCGTCCCAAGCTGGACTCTCCGCGCGAAGCAACGTCCCAGCCGGTCTCTCTCTCCCGCTCGTCTCTTCCCGCCCTCACTAGACTTACATCTTATATATTATAATGAAACAATCAACTATCGAGAATAAAATATACTAAGATGCATTGGTTAAGAATAAGGGCAGCTTCAAGCTGTGAAACAACATAAGAATATCCCAGACATTAGTTACATTGTCGTAGGATATATACTAAGGGAAAGCCTGCCGGCCGGTTACCACCAGCCGGTTTCTAAACGGCTGGGCAGCCGACGCGCGCGCATGCCCGCACGTGGTTACTATGCAGAAGCGTCACACCTCCCCCAAGATATAAGACCCTTGACTAAGTTCTTCATATCTAACAGAAAGCTTCTCATAGTACCACACACTGTTGCGACACAAGGCACCATATATAAACAAAAATAAAGACTGTTGCGCTCCACCGAGCAAGTTCAACTAACTCAGCGACAATAAGCGAAAACATTCAACTTAGATACTGCTACAACATCTTATACAAAATTCTACACGTTATAAAAAATAAAGAGTTTTTATAAGGTTTTTGCTTTTTTTAAATTTATTTTTCGGCTGAACTACAGTGACAGCCTATTTTCCTCCACACTCAACCCTCAATCCTGTGGCAGTCTAACCATCATCATCCACCCTTGATAGACAATCCGCTATCACGTTATCAGAACCGGCAATATAGCGTATGTCCAGATTATACTCCTGAAGCATGAGTGACCACCTGGTCAGCCTCATATTCCGGTTATGAAACTGATTCAAGAATTTCAGAGGGTGATGATCGGTATAAACCACTACGACTGGTCCGAAAGCAGGAACATATACATCGAAGTGCCTGAGCGCCAGCACTATCGCCAGGAGTTCTTTTTCAATTACAGAGTAATTCCTTTGTGCACTATTGAATTTTTTACTGTAAAAACTCACTGGATGTTCGATACCTTCATCATCTGTCTGTAACAAGACAGCCCCAGCCCCTACGCCACTGGCATCAGTCGCCAGCTGAAAAGGTCTGCTGAAGTCCGGGGCCCTGAGTATGGGGTGGGTACATAACAGGTGTTTCACCAAGGAAAACGCCTCTGCACACTCAGGAGACCACCGGAACTTCTTGTCCTTAGATAATAAGTCAGTTAAAGGTGCAAGTACAGTCGAATAGCCTTTGATAAAGCGACGATAATAGCCTATCATACCTAGAAAACGCATGATTTGTTTCTTAGTCGTAGGCTGGGGAAACTGATCGATGGCTGGGATCTTTGTCTGTGGAGGGCACACCTGACCCATCCCCACCTCGAACTTCAGGTACAAAACTGTGGCTTTGACAAAATCGCACTTACCCAGGTTTACCACCAAACCTGCTTCATTCAGTTTATTAAAAAGCTGTCCGATGTGAGCACAGTGACTGTTAAAATCATCGTCATATATTATGACATCATCTAGGTACACCGTACAGTTGGGAATGTCGGCTACAATGTCGTTCATTAATTTCTGAAACGTTGCAGGGGCATTTTTCAGCATCTATGGCATAACATGGCAATGATATGTGGCACCGTCCACCACAAACCCACACACCTCTCGCGCTCGCTCAGACAAGGGCACTTGCCAATAACCCTTAACAAGGTCTATCTTAGTGAGGAACTTGGCTTTTCCTATCTTATCCACACTGTCGTCCACGCGAGGGAGAGGGTAGGCATTTGTGGGGGTTAATCCATTCAACCTGCGGAAATCTATATAAAACCGCACCTTGCCATCTGGTTTGGGCTGCAGTATGACTGGGGAAGTCCACCTTACTGCACCCTCAGAAATCAGCCCACGTTTCAGCATATAATCCAGCTCTTCCCTAAGTGCTGGTAATTTAATAGGGCGAACACGGTATGGCACTGATTTAAAGGGCGGGTGGTCCCCAACATCGACATCGTGCACCGCTTGAGTAGTAAGGCCAGGATGCTCCGCGAAAACAGCTGGGTTTGAATCAAACAAGTGCTGCACAGCTACACGCTGTTGCTCAGGCAGGTGCAATATCAACTCGTGAGCCACTTGTCTAGAATTCCCCGCCCACTGATCCGCGGAAACATGACAATCCCAATTATCCTCCCCCGCAGCTTGACTGTCCCTTCCTCCTTCTCCACCACGATCGCTGCAGATCAACACCGGGACAGTGAGAGGCTCGGATGGGCGCCTCACATACTCTTTCATCAGATTTACATGGCAAAGTTGGTTCTCTTTCTTATGATCAGGAGTAGCTACTAAATAGTCGAGATCAGAAACCTTCCTTATAACCCGATACGGACCAGAATACTTGGCAGACAAGGGGTGTCCCACCAGAGGCAGTAGTATCAGTACCTCCTGATCTACTTCAAACTCCCTCAGCTTCACCTTCTGGTCGTATCTGTCCTTCATCTGAGCTTGTGAACTCTTAAGGTTCCGACCTGCTACCTCCAGGCTCTTTAGCATTCTCTCACGGCTTTCAACAACATACTTTAGAAGCGAGCATGGCTTTGTGACTCCCTCCCAGATCTCCTTGACTAAGTGGAGGGGCCCCCTGACCCTGTGTCCAAAAACCAACTCGTTCGGGCTAAATCCCAAGCTCTCCCCAGGTACTTCTCTCGCAGCAAATAAAACGTATGGGAGACCTAGATCCCAGTCCTTCCCATTTTCCATGCAATAACACCGCAACATACTCTTGAGAGTCGAGTGCCACCTTTCCAAAACTCCCTGACTCTCGGGATGGTAGGCAGATGACACCACAGACACTATCCCATGTTGCTGCATGGTCTGCTTAAACAGAGCATGAGTAAAATTGGATCCCTGATCAGACTGGATCTCCTGAGGGTAGCCATAATGAGAGAAATAGACAAGTAGGTTTTTGACAACAGTCTTAGCCATCCCGTTGCACATGGGGTAAGCATCTGGATACCGTGTTGCTACATCCATTATAGTTAGTAAAAATGTATTGCCGGCACTAGTGGGGGGCAATGGGCCAACCATATCGATAACTACTTTGCTGAAGGGCGGCCCAATGACTGGGATGGGTTGTAACGGGGCTCTCGGGATGACCTGATTGGGTTTCCCAACAACTTGACAAGTGTGACACTGTGACACCCATGACACGACACTCGCCTTTAACTCAGGCCACCAGAAAAGCTTGCTCAGAGCTGCCTCCGTCTTACGTGCCCCCAGGTGCCCTGCCAAAGGCACATCATGAGCTAATCTCAATAAGCTCTCACGGCACACCCTCGGTACTACTAACTGGTCCACTAATCCTGACCCGCCATCCCACTTTTTCTTGGGATCCTGATGTCTCCGATACAAGATCCCCTCGGACAAGAAAAAATCACCAGGCTGCGCATCCCCATCGCTCTCCAGTTCGACAGCACCATTACCACACGCCCTGATTTCAGGATCTTCCAGCTGCAATGAACATATATCAGCAGGTGCGAGATTA
Organism: Paralithodes platypus; assembly: GCA_032716605.1. Lineage (NCBI taxonomy): Eukaryota > Metazoa > Arthropoda > Malacostraca > Decapoda > Lithodidae > Paralithodes > Paralithodes platypus. The sequence goes on along the minus strand of CM064548.1, from coordinate 33,493,419 downwards.
TCCAAGTTCATCTTAAATAATTTATTTCCACCTCCAATGTCCCGCTGAGCCATCCTTTCCTCACGCTGCGCATAACGATGCTGTCGCAAAGTCTCTTCCTGCCCTGCACCTGCACTAGCGGTGGGCGGCTTCTCCAGACTCTAACATAGGTGCCAATAATGAGTCACCAAGAAACACTGCCGGCTCAAAACTCTCCAATTGACCAACACTTCCCGTTTTCTTGTGACCTTTCCTCCGCGGTTTGATAGAGTGAGGTGGTGGCTGCAAGGCTCCGGATGTCTGAGAACGCGTCACAACACACACCATGGTTTGTACGTTACACTTCTCAACCCACTCCTGTTCCTCCCTACTAACGTCGGCCGCCTTCTCGGCAACGACCACGGGTGAAACCTTATAAGCAGGCACCGCAAAGTTGTTGCCGAGGAGGAGGTCGACGCCCCCAACAGGCAAGTTCTTAGAGGGCATGGTTTTGTGAGGTGGGCTGGCGAAAGGCGAGGAGTTAAGCTATTGCGTGATACGGGGGCTTCTCAGACCTCGTTAAAGAACTTTACTGGTAGACCGATTAACGCTGCTCGGGTGGTGGTAGTTCAGGGGATCAATGCTACGAAGTCCTACCCGCTGGTGCGGATGGAGCTAGAGGTGGGTGGTGTGGCGAAGGAGCTGGATGTAGGAATTGTAGAGAACTTGCCTGTTGGGGGTGTCGACCTCCTCCTCGGCAACGACTTTGCGGTGCCTGCTTATAAGGTTTCACCCTTGGTCGTTGCCGAGAAGGAGGCCGACGTTAGTAGGGAGGAACAGGAGTGGGTTGAGAAGTGTAGCATACAAACCATGGCGTGTGTTGTGACGCGTTCTCAGACATCCGGAGCCTTGCAGCCACCACCTCAGTCTATCAAACCGCGGAGGAAAGGTCACAAGAAAACGGGAAGTGTTGGTCAATTGGAGAGTTTTGAGCCGGCAGTGTTTCTTGGTGACTCATTATTGGCACCTATGTTAGAGTCTGGAGAAGCCCCGGGGCCTGTCACCGCTAGTGCAGGTGCAGGGCAGGAAGAGACTCTGCGACAGTAAAGTTCTTTAACAAGGTCTGAGAAGCCCCCGTATCACGCAATAGCTTAACTCCTCGCCTTTCGCCAGCCCACCTCACAAAACCATGCCCTCTATGACCCCCAAAGACGTCGCGGACAGGGTTCGAGCCTTCCGGACTCTTGAACACAGGCTGTGTCCCACCCTCTGACGAACTACCCTTGGCAAACTCAGAAGATATAGGCGACACCCCTATGCTGCGGGCCAATGACACAACCTTGTTTGGTGGCTTGTTCGGACAAGCATTTGCAAAGTGACCCTCCTTGTGACATGCAAAGCACTCTTTACTCTTTGGTTTCCCTTGGGAGTGGGAGGTACCATTAGACTTCTTATACGGGATGGTATTTGGTTTATGTTCAGTTTTATTGTCAGTGCTAGATGGTTTTGTGTATTTATGTGAATCAAAATTCTTGGGAGGGGGAGGGGTACGATCCTTTGCACCCGACTCACTCCTAGCTGCGGCTCCGCACCCTCGAATTAATGACAGTCGGAGGTCAGCCATTTCTGCTGCCTCCTGGAGAGTTCTAGGATTGTTTCCTTTATATTTAATGTTAAGTCCCCGCCTGTGCACTTAAAGAACTGCTCCAAGAGAACCAGCTCACTCAACTCCTCAAAAGTAGCTGCCCTCTCAGAACGCAGCCAATGTTGTAGTGCATCAGACAAGTCCCGGGCGTGTTCTAGGAAGGTACTATCCTTGCCCTTAGTAACACCCCGAAACTTCAAGCAGTAAGTTTCTGGTTGTAACTCATAGGCCCGTAGCACAGCCTTCTTTAGCTCATCATAAACTACACAGGACTCTAAAGGTAGTGCATCATACGCTTTTAGTCCCTTTCCTAGGAGTCTTGATGAAACTAATGCTGCCCACTTTTCCTGAGGCCACTGGTGTTCCTGACACTTCTTCTCAAATTGCATAAAAAACTCAGCCACACATAATTCATCGAACACAGGAACTAGTTTAAGCAGGTGCGACAATGATTGGTCCCGATGTCTGTTACCTCCCCCAATATTTCGCCCTGTTACCTCCACTCGAGATCTCTCCAGCTCCTTGTCAGCCCGATACCTAGTAGACTCTGCCTGCAGTTCAGCCTCTCGTATAGCTGTTCTCTCTACAGCCTCAGCCTGCACACTAGCCTGTCTCTCGGCAGCCTCAACCTGAGCTCTAGCCTGTCTTTCGGTAGCCTCAACCTGAGCTCTAGCAACCTCAACCTTGGCCATCTCAAGCCGAAACAACAAATCTGGAGTCAACCCTTGAGGAGGGGAAGGTGCATTTAATGGAGAGGGTCCCTGTGATTGAATTCCACGCTGCCATTGACCATCAACTTGGGGGTATGTACTAAATTCAGGCACCCTGACGTTTGATATGGGGGTAGAGTGGAGGGGGGGCTGGGGACCGGGGCCCCCAGTCGCCTCTCCACCCAGGTCTCTCCCTTCTAAACCCAATATCAAAGTCCTCAGCAGATCTTTCCTCATGCCACTTAAACCCTGGTGACCCTAAAGACCTGCCACACACTTTAAGCCATACTTATTCAGCTTCAACACCCTGGCAGCGGTAAGGGGCACCTCTAAAAATCTTCTAGCACCCTCCTCGCTATCGACTAGCCACTCCACAGGTCTTTCTCCCTCCGAGCCCGTATCGTGACCTGACCCATCACTGTGTTCTGATGTATTAGACATGTTTGTGTACTGCAGTAATTATCACGGTTATAGAATGTGCCTTATCTCCTATGCAAGTATGTATATACTAATGTTATTTAAAGTCTTTTAATGTGTTATATTGGTTGCTCCAAAAAAAAACCTCTATGTCTCCACTTTATTCCTCTAATCATAAGGAATCTCAAAACAAATGACCACTATATTCCTCTGTTCAATAAATCCTATGCAAGGGCACCATTTGTTACGTCCTGGGATATATAAACACTGGGCTCTTTCTATTGGACTAGGTATGCGGCAACAAGCAACAACGGAAAACGCTAGATCCAACCCTTATCTATAAACCCAGGCAACAAACCACCCTAAACCGTCAAGAGTCCTGCCTGGACAACGAGGTATCCTATGACTCGGTTACAGGGTGCACGCACTATAGACTGCTGATAGTCTAGCAGGCTATATAAAAGATCACACAATTAAGTTGACTTAAAGCTTCAAGGAAAAGATAGATAACGGAATTAAATTGCAGAAACAATTTAATAACAAACTAGAGGAAAGTACATTTAACGTTACGTTAATTAATACAACTAATTACCCCTGCGTGAAAGAAGGTGAAAGCAAACAGTCCTCAAAACATCGTACAGGTAGACAAGATGCGGGTTTTAAACTGCATGCGGCTACTGTAGGATCTGATGCTTAGCAAAGAAAGTACGTTACGGATTTAGAGAACTCTTAACTCATAAGCAGGAATAAATACTAGTGATAGGCCATACAGTGTATAATGGCATAGGTATAATTAAATAAAGGCAGCAACTCGCAACATAACCACATACAGGTGTGCTTCTCACTCTTAGTCAGGCAAGCCTGCTCGGACAGAGTCTCTAAGCCACACCCTGACTCACAATGCTCACAAAAACGGTAAACTGTGGCACAATAACAAGCATACAGAGATAATAAACCCCTAGCTGTTAATCTGCCAGGTGGCAGAGGTCTAGCCGGAAGGATATAGGCTTCGGATACCCGGGCTAAGCCACCTGCTCTAGCCTAGGGACGTTCCCAAGTCTGTGCGCCAAATTACTCTAATTGATAGGGTGCTCTCCTGAGAGACTCAGATCGCAAGTATCTGACTCTCTCCTGGCGACCCTAAAACAAAAGCAAGACGTGCTAACGCAGTGCTGAGTGGACTAGGCAATGGCCCTCACACAACACAACGCAAGACACACAGGGACACAGACAAGAAAATGCCCCCAGACTCCCACGGGTATCCTAGTAAAGTCGTGCGGGTCCACGGGACTCGCACCAGCAGACTTTACTTAAAGGATCGCAAAAAGCCTCCCCTCCGGTCTAGCCCCTGCTAACCTGACACAAGTACACACTAGCAAGCATGAAACCACCAAATATGAGACAACAAAAAAGCTTCCTAGGTCTCATTAGCAATTACATCCCTGCATGAAGGCCCAAAATCCTATCTAGTTATCTGAGAGCTCGTCGTTAATACAATAATAGATATAAGGTCTATCAAGGGGATGGGATAATTAAATAGATTGGTGAAGTAGTGGAAAGAAGGTATACAAAGTAAGAGAGAACGTTTCTAAGTGGGGTTGAGAGGGATAGATATCAAGGGGGTCCGAAGGGTACGACAATGAGGTGAGCTCTGAGTCTTGAATCTGTCTGGACCCCGCCCTAGGCATGCAGAATACATCCTAGGCTTGGCAACACTCAACACCGTTGCCTGGTCAAAATCCTCTACCCCATGCGTGAGTCGAAACTAAGCCTAACGTTGCAATCAAATGCATGTGGCAGCGCTTCAGGCTCGTCCCAAGCTGGACTCTCCGCGCGAAGCAACGTCCCAGCCGGTCTCTCTCTCCCGCTTGTCTCTTCCCGCCCTCACTAGACTTACATCTTATATATTATAATGAAACAATCAACTATCGAGAATAAAATATACTAAGATTCGTTGGTTAAGAATAAGGGCAGCTTCAAGCTGTGAAACAACATAAGAATATCCCAGACATTAGTTACATTGTCGTAGGATATATACTAAGGGAAATCCTATCGGCCGGCTACCACCAGCCGGTTTCTAAACGGCTGGGCAGCCGACGCGCGCGCATGCCCGCACGTGGTTACTATGCAGAAGCGTCACACCAGACACACACATACACACAAACACACACTTATACTTCACTTTAACACGCTGCCCCCAAATCACGCCCTGCCACCCACACCGACATATTTCTGCACTACATCTCGTCGGAAACGTGATATTACTCTGTCGAGGCCGTATCTCACTTTCTTCCCTCGCCCAGGCTTGCCAATTCAGCTACTTTTCCGCGAAATCTAGAGGTATTTAATTCGATCTAGCGGCAAATGTTTACATATTTTAGTGACATGAATTATAGGGCTATTTTGGTGATTTGAGCCATTTTCGAGCAATATTGTAGAGTTTGGGGCATTATTCTAGCGATGTTTCGGCATGTATTTACTATCTATCGGATATGATACGGGAACCGTGCCCTCGCCTCTCCATCTCTCTCCCTCCTTTCTTGCTCTCACAACTCTCTCACGTCCACAACTCACAATACATCACATTTGTTAGCCTTTCCCTCGCGTGATTTATATTCTCTTTCGCGGTGGTACAAAGATTGCTGCGCGAGTTATTATTTTATCCACGATATATTCATTAGGGGAGATGAGTCGTTTATCTGGTCCCCCTTCTTCCTCATTTATAGCTCCATTAGATATTAGATTTTAAGACGTTCGGCCAATTAGTTTGGGGATTTTAAGAACTTCTGCCCCATGTCTATGTCAATAATATTAAGACTTTTCGTGTCATTTAGGTGTCGATTTTTTCCTGGCGAGCGAGAGCAAGTCTGCATTTTAAGAGGAATCGGCCTTCGGCAAGGAAATGTTTCTATTGAAAAAAATACAACATTATCTTGAAGGAGAGTATTTGGATGGGGTTAAGCTTTCTAGGGTGGAAACTATTTTTTTTTTATAAAACTATATATATATATATATATATGTGAGGAAATAAATACACTTATCCCCGCTTAAGCTTCAATGGTTTGTGTTTAGACTGGCCTTTATATCGGTACACAGAGTATATGACTATCTCGATAACTAGAAAAAGAACCAAGATGTGATTTATACAAAAGTCTGGTGGCCCCTGTCTCTATGGTGTAATGGTTTTAGTGTTTAAGATCCGTATGTGGTAACCCAGGTTCAAATCCCGGGTAGATCAAAATATTATGCTTTCATTAATTCCAAAGGGAGGTGTTTGGTGTTTGGAGTGAAATTAATAAACTAGATTAATATATGGTTGCGAGACATGAACGCTCAGGAGTCATTTAGAGAGATTCATCAACTCATTTGGTGCCGTGTTACTACGTAAAGTCAAGGGGTACCATTAGTATGAACACATATCAAATCACCATCTACTCTTTGTGTGCCATAATTATAACATATCTCTCTCTCTCTCTCTGAATAATGAACAATAAGATCTCACTGATTTGAGACATATTGGGTGCATGGCATAGAATGTGAGCGTCAATGTTGGCTACAGGAACACGTGGCTCATCTCTATGAAGTTAAGGGGAGGGTTTTAATTTGTTCCATAGACCTCCATCAAGCTTGACCCCCTTTCAAGATAAATGTGTACATTTCAGGCTCACTATCGCTCACCAGGAAAATCTACTCCTAATTGCCACGAAAGGTCTTATAATTGACAGAAATGGGGCGTAAGTTCTTAAAATCGCCAAAATAATGGGACGAACATCTTAAAATCTAAAAAGCAATGGGGTTAAACAAGAGGGAGAAACTGGTCTAGAAAAACAATCCCTCGAGTGTAAATCTGCCCCTAACCCTCCTTACGCCATGGTGTCAATAGAAAGCCGAGTTCATTATGTTTAGTCTTTTATCATTGTATTCGACGTACAGCTAATATTATGGATTATAGTTCAAAATATGTTTCGAAGTGATAAAATGGTCAAAACAATGCTATTTCATGGTAACCCTTTCTGTACCGGCGACGTTTTTTTATTTTATTGTGGCTACTATTAAACGATTGTATTGAGTTTAATAAGGGCCTTCAGCAATAAACAGGCTTCGAATGATCTCACTAAACAATTTTTACTACCACATATCCTTCTTAAGCTGCACAAATCGTTTACATATAGCTAGAATAAAATGAGAAAGACGTCACCGGTAGAGAAAGGGTTTATTTCATTGTATTCCTTCCCATATTAATTCAAACAAAATTGCTCAGGTTTGACTCCCTGGCTCATGCAGTTGTTTTGGTGTGTGATTATCCTGAGTGGAGTAGACCTCAGGTAAGACCACGTGACTCATAGGTGAGGGATGTTAATCGATTATGTCGAGATCTACTTGGGCTGGCATTAGTTTTGGCCTGGAACCTCATATGGAACCCTGGAGCTGGAGTAGGAGGGAGAGATTAGTTGTGAGTCGTCACAGTTAGTTATTAATATTAGTAAGTTAAAATAGGACTTCAGTGGCTATCAACCCTTATGGATTATTAACCCACTGAGCCCCAGCGATGCAGCGTTTGCGTCGGAAATGTATGTAACGCTAAACCCCAGCGACGCGAACATTGCGTCGGCCACTAAAACCTCTATTATTCGGCTCGTATGGTAGGAAATGGCTTGAAAATGGTAGGGGATATACCGTAGAGTGTTGCCGAACAGGGGCGGTATGCGGGAACTGGCCAGCCAGGCCGCGCGGGTGGTGGTGGGCGGATTAGTGGCGCCACTTTACCCACTTATTTCACCGCGAGTTTGGACCTTATTTACTCCTGTCGTATGGGAGCTATAGGCTTGAAATTTGTGTGAGATATACTTTAGGATGTACGCATTACAATGCCATACTCAGCTGTCCCCCAAGTGCTGTCAGGCGGGTGGTCATGTGGGGGAGGTGATGAAAAACACTGTACCCACTTATCTCCCAACGTCTTTCGACCTTATTTACTCTTGTCCTATGGTAGCTATAGGCTTGAAATTTGTGTGAGATACACTTTAGGATGTAGGCAATACTTGACCATACTCAGCTATCCCCCAAGTCCTGCCGGGCGGGTGGTCATCCGGGGGAGGTGGTAAAAAACACTGTACCCGCATATCTCCCCACGACTTTCGACCTTATTTACTCTTGTCCTATGGTAGCTATAGGCTTGATATTTGTATGGGATATTACTTAGGATGTAGGCAATGTATGGCAACCCCAAAATCTAGGTTTATTGGGACAAGGGACGTGCGTGACAAATGAAAGTCAGTTTACCCATACATCTCGTGAGTGCAACACTATGTCGGATTTACCACGCCGTTACCCACGCAAGGGAATATCCCTTACCGATGCCATGGCCATACTTGAAGAGAGTGATGTGCCTGATAGTGACACTGGATCATCAAATGACGATTCAGAGGACGAATATAGTCCCACTTTGGCCGAGATAGACGACATGCATGAGGAGGAACCCTTTGTCCCTATCTCTCATCGGTACGCCATGTTACAAGAAAGGGAGGAGAGTAGCTATCATTCCCCCATCGCTACCCGTGGCCTAGTGGACTCCCCAGCAAGTGGGGAGGAGCATGATGAGGATGAGGCAGATGACCCAGACCCCATGGCCTTCCTCAACATTCCACTTTCTCATCGTAGGGCTGAGAAGAGAAGAGGTGAGGATGAGGATGAGGATGAGGTGGGTCAAGGTCCGACACCACACGTGCCTTGCCGTGGTGGTGCTCCTTCGTATTTGCCTTCCCCACCACCCCGCATTGCCTCTCCACTAAAAGTGCCAACCCCTAACACTTTCTATGGGTTGCGCAGGGGTGCAGCCATCTTAGCAGCACAGCCATTGACTTCTTCTTCAGAAGCAACAGATGAAGATATGCCTGCCCTAGAATCATCTCCACCACGCCACCCACGCCGGCCCGCACGCCGCCTGTTTCCCTTATCAGCCCGGATTGACTCGCCCCCACCATCACCTCCCGGACCACTGCCATACTCACCTGTACCTTCTCCTCAGCCTAGGCCCTCCCACAGACATGACACTCAGACACCATCACCGCCTGCGTTGCCACAATGCCCTGATCGTGCGGAACGCCCTATCAACAAACGTGGGTGTGCCCGTGGTCCTGTGCGTGGGCGTGGCCGAAGGGGTTCTAAGGTGACCCTAATACAACGCCCCACCCCTGGCGGTGCGAGAGCAAGGGCTGGGCCGGCTCGACCAAGGCCGAGGTTGAGGGCAGGGGCAAGAGGGTCAAGAGGCATGGCAAGAGGCAGGGCAAGGCCCTCCCGCCGCCCTGATGGTGACTCCCCTCCTGACGACTCTGGCAACGAAGGTGCCGCTCAACCCAACGTGTGGGATTGGGTTGATGGAGACAACTTTGTGCCCACCAACTACAACTTTGTGGGCGCTGAGATTGCCGGCCCTACGCTCCCAAACCAGGGGTGGCAGTCCACGAGACTTGAAATCTTCAGGCAGTTCTTTACTACAAATCTCGTGGCTCTAATTGTTGACCAGACCAACTGGTACAATTATTATTTCATGTCTGGGTAGGTGCAGTCCAAATACTCTGCAAGGCTGTCATGGTCCGCCCTAGATGTCCCAGAGTTTTACACATTCTTGGGCATTGTCATCCTGATGGGGGTCACAAAGAAATCCTCCATAAAAAAGTACTGGTCCTGGGATCCCCTCGTCCGAACCCCTATTTTTGGCCAAATAATGAGCAGAAGTAGGTTCACGGCCATAATGGGTAACCTACATTTCATTGACAGCCTGGCAGCCCACACCACAAATCAAAGTCAACCAAGAGCAATGAAGGACCCCATGGAGAGGATAAAACCCATTTTCGAGTACCTGAAGGTGAAGCTTGCTGCCACCTTCAAACCCCATCAGAAGCTCATTATTAATGAGAGTTTGCTGCTGTGGAGGGGGAATATTGGCATCCGGCAGTACATGCCCAGCAAACGACATCGATATGGCCTGAAGACCTTCGTGATGTGTGACTGTCAAACCGGTTACATCCAGGACCTAATTCTGTGTATGGGCAAGAAAACAGAATTGGTGGAAATGAGGACATACGGAATTTCTGGGGCCGTCGTCATCACCATGATGCAGGGCTACCTGGACAGGGGCCACATACTGTACCTGGACAACTGGTACACCAGCCCCTCCCTTGCCAAGTTCCTGCATAGCCGCACTACAGGAGTCTGTGGCACCGTCAGGAGGAATCGGATCTTCATGCCAGAACTACCACCCAGGCGGGAAAAGGGCTCCATCATCCACAAGCAGGCTACCAATGTCCTCCTGTTGTCCTGGATGGATAACCGGGATGTGAACGTCCTCAAAACAGTCCACTGTCCCATCTTCCAAGACAGCAGACATCGTGACGGAACAACTGGCCAGATTATGAAGAAACCTTTGGCCATCTGTGATTATAACATCAACATGCGGCTGGTGGACAAATCAGATGCTGTCATCTCGTCATGTGAGTGTGCGAGGAAGACGATTAGGTGGTATAAATAGTTATTCTTCCACCTCCTCGATGTCACCCTCTATAACAGCCACATCTTCTACGCAACAATCACCGGCAAGCAGGAAACGATGGAAAACTTCTGCATCGAGTTGTTCAGGGAGATGTTGAGGGAATACATGACTGCCCCCCACCTCCTGCAACCCCCCGCCCATCGACGGCCAGCAGCAGAAGGGATTGCCAGGGTGACACAATGCCACTTCGCTGACTATGTGCCGGCCACAGAACACAATGACAAACCCCGAAGACGGTGTCATGCGTGCCGCAACACGACACAGAGGGAGCCTGCGAGATCAGATACCAGGTATATGTGCCGGCAATGTGGTGTTGCACTGAGTTTCCCGGACTGCTTCAGGGAGTATCACATCCTTGAGCATTTCTAAAACAGTGTACTCAAAGACTGCGATAAAAGACGCTATGAAATGTGAAGTGTGTGTGTATATAAACCTAGTGTAAATAATAAATATATACAAAGTGCCGAACACAATATGTAAGTGAGATTGACACTCAAATATACGTAAAACAATGACAGACACCAATAAGTGTAAATATAGCACATTTCTAAGTAAAAAGTGCGTAAAACAATGTATGAAACCAATATTTTATAATTATAAAACATATGATAAAGTATAAACTGAATAAAGAGGGGAAGTGACAGTATAAACTGAATAAAGCGGGGGAGTAAGAGAGAAAGACAATAAAAGGGAAAGTGTTTGGGGCGCGTGTCAGTCAGCTGGGTGTGTGTACGTGCGTGCGTTCTGTTATTGTCCGAGACCATGATGGCCGACAGTCTCCATGGCAACGAGGACGCGCAACGGTCTTGCCACTCGTGAGCACTTATCAAACTTATATCTAAGCACTTATCACACTATTACTTCACTTATGGTGACATTATGTGATACATGTTGGTAGTATATGAACTATGAAGGCACACATGATGCTCGGGTGGTGTAAAGAACCGTCACTCGAAAACTGGACGCATCGTACATCTGCCATGCTGCCGCGCTCAGCTGTGGCTGGCCGGGCGGGAACTTTGAAGGCCGCCCGGCCTCAGCTGATGTCTGAGGCTGCCCCCCCCCCCCCCCCCTCCCCCCATACGACCCCCAAATGACCGAGGTGAGTGTTCTTTTTAATTTTTCTTCATTTCTCACCTTTTTCTGCCATTTTAGAAAAAAAACATAAAAATTTGCCAAATCGGCCGATCTCTCGATGTACTTTTATTTATAATTAGCTGGTGCTCAATGGGTTAAGCCAGCACACTGTAAGTCTTTTATTTATAATTAGCTGGTGCTCAATGGGTTAAGCCAGCACACTGTAAGTCTTTTATTTATAATTAGCTGGTGCTCAATGGGTTAAGCCAGCACACTGTAAGTCTTTATTTATAATTAGCTGGTGCTCAATGGGTTAAGCCAGCACACTGTAAGTCTTTTATTTATAATTAGCTGGTGCTCAATGGGTTAAGCCAGCACACTGTAAGTCTTTTATTTATAATTAGCTGGTGCTCAATGGTTAAGCCAGCACACTGTAAGTCTTTTATTTATAATTAGCTGGTGCTCAATGGGTTAAGCCAGCACACTGTAAGTCTTTTATTTATAATTAGCTGGTGCTCAATGGGTTAAGCCAGCACACTGTAAGTCTTTTCGAGAACGACCAGTCCCTTGCCGTCACGGTCTAGGATACCATTATTTATTTAATTTATCTATGTTTCACCTCTATCACCGGACATAGAATTGCAGCCTGTAAATTCAACCGCTTGACACGATGAAATCAGGACGTCATATTCCAGATTGCGAATGAGAGATTAAGGGGAGGTTTTTAGTTTGTTCCCTAGGGTTCCATTCAAGTATAAAATTTTAACTCCTTGACCCCCTTTCAAAATAAATTCGGTAGAAAAGTGTCCCGGTGATGGCCGATTCCTCATAAATTACAGGCTCGCTCTCGCTCGCCAGGAAAAAATTGACACCTAAACGGCACGAAGGGTCTTAAATTTGACAGAAATGGGGTGACAGTTCTTAATATCGGCAAATTTATGTGGCGAACGTTTTAAAATCTCAAAATTAATGGGACTAAAAATGAGGAGAAAGGGACCAAGAAAAAATCACCCAATAAGACTCTTTTAGTGTTGCGACGGCTAGTTCGTCGTTTTCTTCATAGATCTAAGATGCCTGGTTATCTCCTTGTGGCCCGATGCAACTGTGACTCCTTAAAGCTGCATCATCACTGTCTCGTTGTCTCATCTAACAATCGCGAACACCTCACCCAGACGCCATAATTCCCGAACGCCATGAACATTAGACGTTAGTCACGAATCGTTAGGTCATGTTGCCCTGGCTTGACATCTACGAATAACATTTTGACAGTGCGGGCTCGATCCGCCGACCCTTTGATCAGCAGCCGGCGCTCTACTGAAATTATATTGAAAACAGCGAGGGTATATTTATGGTGTGTCAATGGGCTTGTTGGGGATGCACTAAATACTGTACATAGTCCATCCCAACAATATCTTCCCAATGGCGTATCAGGATTTGAACCCGGGACGTTAACCCCTTCAGCACCATGACGCATGTTTACCTTTGATCCTGGCGAAAATTATAAGATTATATTAACTTTCAGATGGACCTATGTTACTAAGAGGGTTTATCGACATTGTATTAATCCATTTGAGTCGCATTGTAGATTACACACTCAACATAATCGTCTAACGGTAAATAAAATATGTTGATAATTACTTAATAGTGTTCAAGGAGTTGAGGGAAGATGGGTCGTTTTTTTGGTCCCCATTCTTCCTCATGTCTATCCCCATTAGTTTTCATATTATAAGACGTTCGGCCCATTAGTTTGGCGATTATAAGACCTTTCGCCTCATTTCTTTGTCAATATTAAGACTTTTCGTGGCATTTATGTGTCGATTTTTACCTGGCGAACAATAGCGAGCCTGCAATATAATAGGAACCGGCCTTCGCCAGGACATTCTACAATTGAACAATGTACAAGTTTATCTTAATGGGGGATCTTTGGCGTGTGTTTTGTTTAGCCTGATGGAGGTACAGAAGGGGTTAATAGTTGTCCTCACAGTCATTGATATTTTATGTTGTACTTAAGGGGAGATGGGTCGCTTTTCTGGGCCCTCTTCTTCCTCATGTTTAGCCCGATTAGTTTTCAGATTGTATGACGTTCGGCTCATTTAGTTTGGCGGGCTTTTCTTTAGTTTTTTCACTCCATTTCTTTGTTAATATTAAGACTTTTTGAGTCATATAGGTGTTAATATTTTCTTGGCGAGCGATAGCGAGCCTGCAATTTAAAAGGAATATTTGTCTATACAAAACATGTACAAATTTATATTGAAGGAGGGTCTTGGGTTTTTTTGTTTTGTTATTTAGCTTGATGGAGGGCTAGGGAGGAAGAAAACAAAACATATATATTAGAGTTATGTAAATGATCAAATAAATACGCCCATCTCCCCTTAATTTCCCTCTACATTCTCTCATTATGGACGTATTTCCTTTACTGTAGATCCCATGTTACCCTTTATTCCTCACCCACACACACGACCACACACACACACGACCACACACACACACACTATCTCCCCCTCGCTACCAGGTTCATTCATCTTTCTGTGCCATCATTATAATCTCTCTCTCTCTCTCTCTCTCTCTCTCTCTCTTTCTCTCTTAAAACAGTGTCAGATATTACAGATTGGCTTCAAACATTCATAGATCCGATTGAACTATGAATAACGATACTCAAACAATAGATCTTGTCATGCTCTGAAATTGTAGTTATTTTCGCTAATATACATAACACTATTAAAAAGTTTTATACGAATTATTTTTAGCAATGTTGGTTTTCATTCCTCAAAAGTATAAAACAAATTAAGTTATAATTTTATTAATATAGTGGATCAAAGGTTAATTTTATCCTGACATACCGGTGAATATCACAATCTGATTTCACATATGAACAGAAAGTAATAATATTTATAATATTGTAAGTATTGGACGTTTGAATGTCTAGAAACACAGACGCTAATACCCTAAATTGTTAATAATAGCCAATGTTGATACAGTTTTCCTATGTCGGATTATGAGAGTGGACCAAACTTCCCATAAAGGCTACAGACAGCGGCCCAATGACTATGAAAACACGAACACTTCCGATATATTAAACATACAAATCTAGGTATGGTGTACGAATTAATCCCAATGATATGATTTGGTAGTAATATACGCATTTGAGAAAAACAAAATAATAATAATAAAGCTATGCATGCAGGTTAATCTCCATTTCCAATATCCTACAAACTCTTTCAGGAACTTTCATATGCAGAAGCGTTTTCGAATTCATCTTTGGTGTAAGGAATTTTGTCGGAGGGACTGGAGGGCACAGAGAGAGCCTTATTCTTTGCACGCGTTTTCTTCCACTTTCCATCCTTCTCATTGTGTTGCCTCTACTACACCCTGTTTCACGTAGGTTGGCCATAAATCCTGATCCCTAACTTGTATAACTAAAAAAGGGCTAAACAAAATGAGATGTACATTTCCACACCTATTCCCTGGATGACCCTTCCCAAATAGTAGAACTATTAGCTTGAACTATTAGTTGTTCATGAGTTATAGAGATTAACGATTACGGGGGATTGTTTTGTTCTGGTCCCCCTTCTTCCTTATGCTTCGCCTCATTATTAAAGAGCTTTTAAGACGTGCGGTCTATTAGCTTGGCCATTTTAAGACCTTTTGCCCCATTGCTGTATCATTATTATGATTTATCGTGAGATATAGGTGTAATTTTTTTCCTGGCGAGCGATAGGAAGCCTACAATTTAGGAGTAACCGGTCTTTGGCCGGCACATTATTCTACCGAAAAATGTACTAATATATCTAGAAGGGGGATCTTGTTGATGATGTTTTACGTTTGATGGAGGTCTAGGACGGAAAGTAAACAATAAGTGAAATAATCGACCTCTCCTCCTCCTTCTTAAACTAAATAAAAACATAACAAATAAAATTACTTGTCAGTAAGTGTTTTGGCCTACTTTCTTTGAACACGGTATAAGTCCTGATTATATGACAGCACCTGTACGGTCTGTGTGGTTAGGATATTTATAACTACAGTACATGTAACTTTCAATCTCACACACACTGGTTCTTACTCACTCACAAAAGCTATCCCTCTATCATTCTCCCCAGCCCTCACTCCTTCACATCTCTCTCTCTCTCTCTCTCTCTCTCTCTGTATATATATATATATATATATAGAGAGAGAGAGAGATCTATGTATACAAAATTATATGAAACGAACATACCTATTCTACAGAACACTCTCTAGCAGGTGAACAAAAAATTATGAAAGTAGATTCTTCATAATAGGATCCTGTCACTTCCGGAGTTACACAGGAATCTATTCTGAGCCCGTTGCTGTTAAAATAGTATTACTGTTAGGTCAACGATATCGATAATGGGCTGCCGAGTGTGTTATTCCATGTGGGGAGCTAGGTGCTTTTTCGGGACCCCCTTCTCCCTCATGTATAGCCCCATTTGTTTGACAGTTGTAAGATCTTCTGTCTCGTATTTATATCAATATCAAGACCTGTTGTGTCATTTAGGTGTCAACATTTTCTTGGTGAGCGATAGCGAGCCTGTAAGTTTGGAGGAACCAGCCTTCGGCAGGCACGTATTTCTAACGTATAATGTAGAATGTTTTATTAAGGGGAGACTTGCTGTTTATTAAGGGGAGACTTGCTGTTTATTAAGGGGAGACTTGCTGTTTATTAAGGGGAGACTTGCTGTTTATTAAGGGAGACTTGCTGTTTATTAAGGGGAGACTTTGCGTTATTAAGGGGAGACCTTGCTGTTATTAAGGGGAGACTTGCTGTTTATTAAGGGGAGACTTGCTGTTTATTAAGGGGAGACTTGCTGTTTATTAAGGGGAGACTTGCTGTTTATTAAGGGGAGACTTGCTGTTTATTAAGGGGAGACTTGCTGTTTATTAAGACTGCTGTTTATTAAGGGGAGACTTGCTGTTTATTAAGGGGAGACTTGCTGTTTATTAAGGGGAGACTTGCTGTTTATTAAGGGGAGACTTGCTGTTTATTAAGGGGAGACTTGCTGTTTATTTAGTCTATTAATTAATGTATTCATATATTTTTGAATTTCCTCCTTAGACCTCCATCAAGCTTAGAAAAATACCCCCTAAACACCCCTTTAAAGATAAATTTGTAAATTTTTCGGTATATGTGTGTCCCGGCCGAAGGCCGGTTCCTCTTAAAATTGCAGGCTCGCTATCGCTCCCCAGGAAATAATCGCCGCCTAAATGGTACAAAAGGTCTTAAAATTGACAACGAAATGGGGCGAAAAGAGTTAAAATCACCAAACTAATGGGCCGAACGTCTAATAATCTCAAAACTAGTGGGGCTCAACATTAGGGAGACGGGGGTCCATAAAAACGGTCTGTCTCCTCTTAAGGATAATAATTCAATTAGTTTGATGGAAGTTTAGGAAGGAAACTAAAACAATTATTAACATATACCTGTATATATATATATATATATATTATATATTATACAGTATATATATATATATATATATATATATATGTTAGTAAAGCCAGGTAATACATTTTCTTTAATACATACGAGGTTGAAAGAAATGGCAATTTCTGCGTTGGAAATTTTATTATTCAAAGTTTCCAGGTCTCTGATGAGTTTTCGCTGGGTGGCAGGAAGTAGATGAAGGAGATGAGCAAAATTCATGGTGGTAAAGGGTTACATAAATGTACATGATGATACAGGATATACGACGCGTTTCACTGGACAACCAGCATTATCAAGTAAGGAAGGAATGATATAAAAGGTAAACAGGAAGGGTATATATAGAGGGTGGAGGATCAGAGGAGGCGGAAAACAGGGGGCAAAAGTCTGCTATTGGTGGAAGCGTAAACTAGGAGAGAGAAGGGGTTAATCGCTTCACGCATGCGCACTGGATGCGGGATGGTGGTCAGTAGGTGGGGTCGAAGCTGATTGGCTGCGTGTCGAGGGGCGTGGCCTAAGTTGTGTGGCGCCTGCAGAAGACGAAGCTGAAGGAGGTAGCGCGGGGGGCTGCGTCAAGGGCACCGGGGGGCGAGGAGGGGTGTTAGGTCCTGTAGGGTAGTGCCTTTTGGCAGAAGGAAGGATCTGAAGGTCCAGAGTTTGGTTGTTGATGTTGGGATGTAAGGCTTGGATATATAAAGCTTCGAGTATAGGTAATCTCCTTGGGTCACTTTCTTTATCGAGTATGGTGGTGTGTTTCTCTAACTCGTTGCGTGTGAGGTGAGGGTGGTTAGGGGTGAGATAGTGGTCTTTGATGGCTCCAGCCTGAAGGTGAAGAGTTAACCGACGTGAAAGACGAGTCTGCGTCATACCAATATAGGAATGAGGTCCACAGTCCTCATAATTACAGGTATGTTGGTAAATGACGTGATCGTCGGTCATCGGGCTCTTTATCTTGGTGGAGGCTGGTTTGTTGCGGAGAACGAGGTTGGAGGTCTTGGGGGATTTGTAATAAATTAATAATTTGATTTTGTTTTCCGGGTTGGTTGGGTGGACATGCTTGGAGATTATTTCTTTTAAGACGGCCTCGTCATTTTTGTGTTCAGAGGACATGTAATTGCGGTAGAAGATCTTAATTTCATTGGGGGGGTCAATGTTGGGAGGGCTTTGGGTGTACCATTTTTCAAGATGGTGGTTGATGGTGCTGGAGATGTCGGAGTTGGAGTATCCATTATTTACTAAAACTTGGGATAGTCTTTCTAGTTCCTGGTGGGTGTCGGCCCAGGTAGAGCAGTGCGTGAGGGCTCTCCTAACATAGGCGGAGATGGAGGATAGAAGATAACGGCGGGGGCATTCACTATCGCCGTTGAGGCATTGTCCTGTGTTAGTAGGTATAATGTAGACGGTGGTTTTGAACCCATGGTCGTTCAGAGCTACGAGGATGTCGAGGAAGGGGAGTTGTCCATTGTTAGATTTTTCAAAGGTGAAGTTAAGTCCGGAGGAGGTCATGAAGCGACGCTGGAGTTCCTGTAGTTCGTGGAGGTCCTTGATTTGCACGAAGATGTCATCCACGACCTCCTCAACAAAGGCCTCAACTGCCACTACAGCTCCAAACCTGGCCCCCACCGGAAACGCCTAGAAACGGAAATCCTCCTGGACGACATCCTACGACTCAAGAAGGATGGCAAGGTCACCACTACTCCCGCCCTACAACCTACTCTCCTCGCTGAAGCCGCCAAAACCAGAGGAACTCACCATAGCAAAATACTCAACAAACAACACTTCCAAGCTGCCAAACTATTAAGAGACAACCCCAACATAATCATCCGTCGTGCGGATAAAGCTTCCTGCCTCGTGATCCATGACAAGGAGGAATATCTTAGAAAAATGGACGTCATCTTAAGTGACAACACTAAATTTAAAAAGATCACCCGCAACCCAACCGACGAAATCAAACGTATTGCCAACACCACCATCACCGCCATCAACGCCAAACAAGGAGGGATCCACCTTAAAAAACTCGTCGGAGAATACACCCCTGGTTATGCGTACGGAACCATCAAAACACACAAACCTGGGAACCCCCTCCGCCCCATCATCTCCCAGATCCCCACTGCCACCTACCAGATCGCCAAGGCCCTGAACAACCTCCTCACCCCCTACGTGCCCAGCCAATTCAACCTTAACTCAGCCCACGATTTCTTGGAAATTTTACGAGACGCCCCCCGTAACAACAACCACACAATCGCCTCTCTCGACGTAGAAAGCCTGTTCACCAACGTGCCAGTGGATAGGACCATTGACATGATTCTACGTCGAATTTATCATTGCTCTGATACACCTACACTGGACATCCCGGAGAAGGCCCTGAAAACACTACTGGAGCTATGTACCAAGGAGGCCCCCTTCCTTTGCCCCCGTGGCAACATGTACAAGCAGATAGACGGTGTGCCGATGGGCAGCCCCCTAGGAGTTCTTTTTGCGAACTTTTTCATGGGTACCATCGAGGAAGAGCTCCTAGCTGCCCAACGACCAGCCGTCTACTGTAGATACGTGGTTGACATCTTCGTGCAAATCAAGGACCTCCACGAACTACAGGAACTCCAGCGTCGCTTCATGACCTCCTCCGGACTTAACTTCACCTTTGAAAAATCTAACAATGGACAACTCCCCTTCCTCGACATCCTCGTAGCTCTGAACGACCATGGGTTCAAAACCACCGTCTACATTAAACCTACTAACACAGGACAATGCCTCAACGGCGATAGTGAATGCCCCCGCCGTTATCTTCTATCCTCCATCTCCGCCTATGTTAGGAGAGCCCTCACGCACTGCTCTACCTGGGCCGACACCCACCAGGAACTAGAAAGACTATCCCAAGTTTTAGTAAATAACGGATACTCCAACTCCGACATCTCCAGCACCATCAACCACCATCTTGAAAAATGGTACACCCAAAGCCCTCCCAACATTGACCCCCCCAATGAAATTAAGATCTTCTACCGCAATTACATGTCCTCTGAACACAAAAATGACGAGGGCCGTCTTAAAAGAAATAATCTCCAAGCATGTCCACCCAACCAACCCGGAAAACAAAATCAAATTAATAATTTATTACAAATCCCCCAAGACCTCCAACCTCGTTCTCCGCAACAAACCAGCCTCCACCAAGATAAAGAGCCCGATGACCGACGATCACGTCATTTACCAACATACCTGTAATTATGAGGACTGTGGACCTCATTCCTATATTGGTATGACGCAGACTCGTCTTTCACGTCGGTTAACTCTTCACCTTCAGGCTGGAGCCATCAAAGACCACTATCTCACCCCTAACCACCCTCACCTCACACGCAACGAGTTAGAGAAACACACCACCATACTCGATAAAGAAAGTGACCCAAGGAGATTACCTATACTCGAAGCTTTATATATCCAAGCCTTACATCCCAACATCAACAACCAAACTCTGGACCTTCAGATCCTTCCTTCTGCCAAAAGGCACTACCCTACAGGACCTAACACCCCTCCTCGCCCCCCGGTGCCCTTGACGCAGCCCCCCGCGCTACCTCCTTCAGCTTCGTCTTCTGCAGGCGCCACACAACTTAGGCCACGCCCCTCGACACGCAGCCAATCAGCTTCGACCCCACCTACTGACCACCATCCCGCATCCAGTGCGCATGCGTGAAGCGGTTAACCCCTTTCTCTCTCCTAGTTTACGCTTCCACCAATAGCAGACTTTTGCCCCCTGTTTTCCGCCTCCTCTGATCCTCCACCCTCTATATATACCCTTCCTGTTTACCTTTTATATCATTCCTTCCTTACTTGATAATGCTGGTTGTCCAGTGAAACGCGTCGTATATCCTGTATCATCATGTACATTTATGTAACCCTTTACCACCATGAATTTTGCTCATCTCCTTCATCTACTTCCTGCCACCCAGCGAAAACTCATCAGAAACTTTGAATAATAAAATTTCCAACGCAGAAATTGCCATTTATTTCAACCTCGTATGTATTAAAGAAAATATATATATATATATATACTAATAAATACGCCATACCCCTTTAACCCATACTGTCTTTTCATATAATGTTCATTTAGACGATTTTTATTATTAGGAAGGACCTCTAGCAATAATATGTCTTCGAACTATCTCAACCAACCTTTTTAACTACCCCAGATACTTCCTAAGCTGCATAAAATCGTCTAAATATAGCTAGAATAAAATAGAACACAATAGAACAACGCGCTGGCATTAAAGGTAATTAAAGTAAGCAATTATAAAGAAATGGAACCTATCACCATGGATATTACTAAATTAAGGGGAGGTTGTGTTTTATGAACCTCCTTCTCCCTCATGTTTAGCCCCATTAGTTTTGAGATTCTAAAACGTTCACTCCATTAGTATGACGATTTTAGGCAATTTGGTATTATTCAGGTGTTTATTTTTCCCTGGCAAACGATAGCCAGCCTCCAATTTAGAAAGAACCGGCCCTACCGAAAAGTGTACAAATTTATGTCGAAGGGTGGTCTTGAGAGTATTATTTTCTAGGCTTGATAGAGGTCTTTGGAAGAAACTAAAGACAATATACAAATACAAACGATAATGAACACTTATATACAAGCCTCTCTTTACGTTAATAAGGCGGGATGGACAAATTCATTTGATCATTTATAGATATTTGTTGTATTATCTTTAGTTTGCTCCCAAGACCTCCATTAATGGGAGACAGACAGTTTCTCTGGACCCCCTTCTCCCTAATATTTAGCCCCACTAGTTTTGACATTTTAAGACGTTGGTTCAATTAGTTTGGGGATTTTATGACCTTTCACCCCTTTTTTTTTTTTTGTCAATATTAGGACCTCCGTGCCATTTAGGTGACTATTTTTTCCTGGTGAGCGATAGCGAGCCTGTAATTTTAGGAGGAATCGGCCTTTGGCCGGGAAATGTTTCTACCGAAAAATGTACAAATCTATCTTGAAGGGGGGTCTAGGGGTGCTTTGCTAACCTTGATGGAGGTCTAGGGAGGAAACTTAAAAAAATATATGAATATATTAATTAATAGACAAAAACAAACAGCCACTGTTCCCTTAAGCTTAAAAATAACACCCACAAGACCAATTCAAGATAAGTTTGTAAATGTTTAAATTGTTCCGTCTTATGAAGGCCGATTCCTTTTACATTACAGGCTTGCTATCGCTCGCCCGGAAGAAATTGACACCTTATTGACACAAAAAGTCTAAATATTGACAAAGAAATGGGGCGAAAGGTCTTAAAATAGCCAAACAAATGGGCCGAACGTCTTAAAATCTGAAAGTTTATGGTGCTAAACATGAGGAACGAGGGGGACCAGAAAAACGAACCATCTCCCCTTAATATTAGACCGGACAGATGTCACTAATCTTGGTGATGAGAAAGGCGATACATATTGGCCAGCACATCCAAATTCATACTGTTGTAAAATACTGTAGACGTGACTGACTTGAGAAAGGAAAGAGGTTATTCTGATTAACAGTGACCTATGCCTTGCCAAGCAGTTAATTGATGTGTTTTCGTTTTTATTTATTTTTATTTTGTTAATTTAGATAATTTTGTATTTTATTTTTAGGGTGACAAAACTGATGCCGGGCACATTTCAAGCTTCCTGCCCAGCACTTCACAGCTGAGTGCAGCAGCATGGCAGATGTACGATGCGTCCAGTTTTCGAGTGACGGTTATTTACACCACCCGAGCATCATGTGTGCCTTCAGGCAGTTGGTACGCTTAGAGGTAGAGATTCACTTCTAATAGAGCTAGAGTGCCAATTTTGTTACTGTAAGTTGTATTAATATTGTTGATTATGCATACCAATGTTCATTGATTTATATTGAACAATAAATGCATGAACAATATAAAACGTGCGAAAATATGCGAGAAAAGCGCAACATTTCCGCTGCTACTAGTCGGTAGCTATTACACCTACGGCCATGGTAATTGTTATGGGAGAAGTACTACCCATGACTGTAAAACTGAAGGTGAATTATTGGTGTAGATCCAATGGGTATGCACTGGTATGCTTGCCCAGTTTACTCATGGATTTTTGTCAGTACCGTTCATAAAACCTGCCCAAGAAAATTATTTCTTCATCTCAGAGACCTAAGGTACCTTCAAGTTTTAGGACAAAGTGTAAGCTTTCCAACAAAACAAGAATCATGCAAATTGAGGAAGAATTGCAAAAGTTATAGCAATTTGAAAAACATTGAATAGGCAAAATAAAGTCTCTTGGAAATGGGTGTCAAATTTAAAAAACAAATTGTTGTTATCCTCCTGCTTAAATATAATATAATATTGGTTACCAAATGATGCCATTTCTTCACGGCAGTGTTGCCAACACATAAAGCTACACTCTAGATAGTTTTTTCATTTAATTATCTTAATAAAGTCTGTGGGAAATAAACATAAAATTTAGTATTTTGTTATTTATCCTCCTTCTTAAAATGTATTTGAATATTGATAACCAATGCAATACTCTACCAAATGATGCAACTTCTTCATGACAGTGTTGCCAACACATTAAAGCTACTTTCTAGCAAGATTTTGCTATTATTTTCAAAACTTTGGACATAATGATCCCTAAAGCGGACCTTCGTCCTTCATAGTTCATATATTAGCAAGATGTATCACATAATGTCATTGTAAGTGAAGTTACAGTGTGATAAGTGCATAGATTCAAGTTTTGTAAGCACCGACGAATGGCAATTCCCGCGCGCGTCCTGGTTACCATGGCGACTGGCGGCCATCTTGGTCCTGGACTCACGCACATACACACAAGGCCAGCTGACCAACAGCCGATTCCCCAATACTTTCCCTTTCATTCATGCCTCTCTCAAGCACTGTTTATTGATTTTATACTTTATCGTATGTTTTATAGTTAGAATATGAGTTTTATGCATTGTTTCGGGCACTTTTGACTTAGAAATATGAGTTTTGACATTGTATTTTTAGTGGGGAGAGTATGGGAGGTGGGGAGAGTGTGGATGTGGGGAAAGACCTTGTACATAGCAATATGACACACTCTCCTCAGCTCTCTCCTCTCCTCTCTTCTGACCCCTACGATGGCTTCGGAATTTAGAGGAATGCCATGGGGTCTGAGTCATCTTCCTCCTCTTCTTCCTCACTCGGTGGGGAGCCAACTATGTCATGAGGAGCAATAGGGGAGCGATACACACTCTATTCTCTTTGTTTCAACATCGCGAGGCGACGAGGTACAGTAGGTCCGCACTCATGAACTATGCAGGACAACTGGGCCTGGCACACTGTCTGGCGGCCTACTCTTCCCTCCTCCCGCGCTCTCTCTCCACCGCGTCGGGACTTGGGTGTTGTTGCCAAGAATTGCCACTGTTGGGCAACATTATAAGGTATATCCCATACAAATTTGAACCGTCTAGCTATCATAGGACAAGACTAAATAAGCTCGAAAGTGGCGGTAAGATAAGTGGGTAAACTGGCTTTCCCCATCCGCCCGTACCCACTCGCTCGGCTGGACTAGGGGGTTGCCGAGTACTGCCACTGTTCGGCAACATCATAAGGTATATCCCATACCATCCTCAAGCCTCTAGGACAAAAGTATATAAGATCGAAATTGCTGACGCAGGTGATGAGGCGCTGGGGCTTAGCGTTACATACATTGCCGACGCATCACGTGCGTCGCTGGGGTCCTGTGGGTTAAGCCACATTAAACCTTATTTAGTGGATGGTAAGGTATTTTACACCGTGCGGCCCAGCGGGCATAATCCCAAAATATTCGCTCACTTTCACTCGCCCTAGCGCCGTTAATATGGCTCCAATGCGAAAGAAACGATAATTTTTGGAAAGAGCAACTCTTTGTATCCCCATATAAGTCTATTATGGATGTTATGAGCGAGTGTGGAGGGTGGGAAGAGGTGAGGAAGAGGAGGTACTTTTTGGTCTATTTCCCGGGCGCGTTTGGATGCGTTCGCTTTGCTCTGACTTCGGCCTCCCGCGCTCTCTCTCTGGCTGGCTCGCTTTCCCTCTGTCGCGCGCTCTGTCTCTCTCTCTCTCCCTCATCCGTATATGTAATTCTCATTATTATTTTCTCTAGTCTCTCTCACTCCTCCCGTCTGTCTGTCTCTCTCTCTCTCTCTCTCTCTCTGGCTCGCTCGCTTTCCCTCTCGCGCGCTCTGTCTCTTTCTCTCTTCCTCATCCGTATATGTAATTCTCATTATTATTTTCTCTAACTAATCCCTCTATTTCATTTATTTGCTTGTAATATTTCTGTATTATTATATCTTTTTCACTCTCTTTCTTCAGTTCAGTTTCTGTATTCACTCTCTTTCTCTCTCTCTCTCTTCCTCATCCGTATATGTAATTCTCATTATTATTTTCACCCTCTTTCTTTATTTGCTTGTAATATTTCTGTATTATTATATCTTTTTCACTCTTTCTTCAGTTCAGTTTCTGCATTCTCTCTCTCTCTCTCTCTCTCTCTCCCTGTTTCGCTTATTTGCAGGATTTTTGTTTTTGTTTTATATATAATATTATTTCAACACATTTCCAAATCATCCTATGGAGTAGTGTTGACGACTCATTTTTTGTTTGTGGTGTTCCCAGGAGGTGTAATCCACATGTGATTGAGGTAGGCAAAGGGCAGTTATGTGATTGAGGTAGGTAAAGGCAGTTATGTGATTGAGGTAGGGAAAAGGCAGAACTGCCTATAGCGAGTGTATGAATGTGATTGAGGTAGACAAAAGGCAGAACTGCCTATAGCGACTGTATGAATGAGATTGAGGTAGACAAAAGGCAGAACTGCCTATAGCGAGTGTATGAATGTATGTATGACTGAATGACATGGATGTATGAGGTGGACCAAGAACCAGATGGATGGATGAGATTCGAAACTTATGGATGTTGTTGTTGTTGTTTTTCCCCAAGCTGCCTGGCCGAACAGCCCCAAGGCCCCGAGCAAGGCCAAGGCTATAACCGAGCGTCCCCACAGAACCCTCCCTGCCGACCACAATAAAGCCTGGGTGACCGAAGCCACTCCACGGCGGGGAGCTGAGGAGGGCGCGGAAACGCCCGTGAAACCAAAGCCCCACCCAGGGCCCTGTGCCCCTCAGCAATTATGAAGAGAAAGTTGAAGGGCAAAGGAAAGATGTGACGCTTTGGCTTCCAATCTTGGTAGATTAGGAGGTCAATCCACGCAAGAGACGCCGTCACTTGAGATCTAGAAAATATATAAGTAAAAGGAACAGTCAGAGTAAGCTATGGGTATGGCAGAGATCACTCAGTTCTCACTCTGATAGACCAGCCCATCACCACATGACTAGAACCCAATCCTCTCAGCATCAGCTAGGAATGGCCCTAGAAAGCTGCCTTTGGCGGGGGGATAGCTCCCCTATTTCAACCCTTTTCGGGGTTGGGCACCCGCCCCTACATCTTATGGATGTAATGGGTGATGTTGCTGATGATGATGAATGCACTTGTGTTTGGGTAGTGTGCTATTCCACCATATGAATGATTGAATGACATGAATTCATGAGGTACTTTGAAATAGATGAATGAATGATTGAATGAAGTTATGAATGACATGAATTCATGAGGTACTTTGAAATAGATGAATGAATGATTGAATGAAGTTATGAATGATTGGCAAGAAGGGAGGAGGTTAGAAGTGTTCCAGTGTGTGGTACTCGGTGTAGCAAGGAATAGGACAGAGTCCCACATCACACCGACTACACTTGGACGCGACTTCCCTCCTATGTCGGGGCCTCCTTGTCGTGTGACTGCAGACGTGGCACACCTTCTTTCCGGCCACCCGGCCAGCAGCAAGTTGGTTAGGGTTGGGAGATACAGTCACAAGCCTGTGGGTCAAGAGGTAGTCCCGGCACTCAAGGCGGCTGGGCAAATCCACGATCACCCTCGGAACTGGTGCCGCAGGTGTGGTTCCGTGCTTACGGAGGATGGCCTCTATGATGTCCTTGGAGAACAGCCTTACAGAGGTCTTCTTTCCTGTGTGCGTCATCCACAGGTTGGATGCGTTGAGGACAGTGACATCAAGAAGATGGAGTACGACCTTCTTGTACCATTTACAGGTCTTCCTCAGGCAGTCAACAGCAGTGATCTGCATATCACTTTTGTCCACCAACCGCATGTTCACATTATACTCCAGGACAGCGTCAGGTTTGGAGATAACAACTACAGTCCTGCTGCCTGTGACACGGTCCTGCAGGTATCTCCTCTTCCCGCTATCTAGCAAAAAAAAAAAAAAAAAATGACCGAAATCGCCGATATATAATAATTTACTTATCATTACTTACTATATCTTATAAACAATAGTAGGTAGCCAACTTACCATAATACCGATACACCAAACCGATCCGCATGCGGTTTTGTTTATCACCTGTTTACTAAAGTGCCACCATTATCGATTTTCTTGGAGCCGACTAGAGCGGGGAGGGTTACCAATTGAAATTA
>CM064548.1:33327148-33466048 GCA_032716605.1 Paralithodes platypus | reverse complement strand
GTTCTACATGTTCACGAGTTATATGCCCCGCTCATCATCCCCATTTGTGACTAGACTGGTGCCATGTGTAAGAGCCCGACCATGCCCAGGAGTTGTCTGTAGAGGGACGAGGACTTAGCCTTGATTTGCATACCGAGCCAGGAGCGAGTGTAGCACCCGAGACTACAGCTCGCTCGTAGTGCCGGTATAGTAGAGTAACGTAATTTATCTGTCCTTGTGTTCTCTACAGTCTTCTCCTGGGTTCTCGCTTTCGGTGCTGGGACTCGTTGTTCCTGTGACTTGGCCTGCTAGCTAGAACACATGGGGATGATGAGTGGGATATATCTTTATTTTACTATGCATTGCAGCTCTCTTTAAGTATATATCTATAACACTTTACAATACACATTACTCACACACAAGACAACACTATTAATACTTTCATGTATCAATTAACTGCACTGTCGTTTTGCTGCTGTGTCCGGAGTTCTGTTGCGTAGGGCGCATACGGACTCGGAGGGGAGACAGAGTGAGAGAAGCGAAGTAGCCTATGCGGTAGTAGGCTACCGGCGCAGTACTGTTGCCTGCAACCTTTTAGTTATTCCAAGTATAGATTCATTATTATAATAGTGACTACTGTTTATGTTCCTCCCATGTGTATTATTAGGTATCTACTGGATCATGAACATCTTGTATGCTACATGCTAGTGCATGTTAGTAGGAGACAGTTAGTGTAGTGCACGTGCTTTCAAGTAGGCGTGTACATTTGTCATTTAGCATTTCACTGTCATACCTTTAGCCTGCTTCTATTCTACATTATTAGAGGCTTAATATTAACGTAGTTTCTTGAGTATTGCATTTCTTTAGTAATAACGTAACCTATAAATGTCTGAGGGAGTTTAGCCTCATAGCCTACCCCTGTTGTACACTTTCGCCGAGTTAAGGTACCTCGTTACCGTAGACGATAACTCTGTAGGGCGTTGGTGCTTTTGTTGTCTGGAGCATATAGTATTTGGGACTGGAATCGAGCGTGTCGTTGTCACTTAAGCCATTTCTGTCCTACGATCAAGAATCCCGAATATGTATTGCCGATCCAGCCGTAACAACCCTCATACATTTTTTTTTTTTTTTTTTTTAAGAGACAATGAATGGAGGAAGGAAAAACACAGATAAAACAAAAAGGTCCATGTGCCTAAAGGCATCCTCCATTCATAAAATGTTTGTAACAACTGGATTTAAACATTTGTTGATTGTAAGTTTGTGGAAAGCAATTCGAGGGAAGTGAATTCCAAAGAGTAGTAGCTCTGGGGATAAATGAATTCTGATAAGCAGAAGTTCTGCATTGTGGAGGAGAAAGTGTAAATTCATGGGCGCTCTCAGCTGCCCTAGTTCTACGGGGAAAGATGTGGAGATGTGGATGTGCTCTTCACTGCTTTCAGCAACTTGCCCTCTACTCCGTATATTCTTAGTACTTTCCACAAACCTTCTCTATCCACTCTGTCATAGGCCTTCTCCAAGTCCATAAAGGCAACATACACCTTTTGTCTCTTCTCCAGATACTTCTCCACAACACAATTCAGGGTAAAAATCTGATCTACACATCCTCTTCCCTTCCTAAAACCACCCTGCTCGTCGCCTATCCATTTCTCCGTTCTCACTCGCACTCTCTCAATCACTACCCTACTGTATACCTTCCCTACTATGCTTAGAAGACATATTCCTCGGTGGTTACCACACACTCCTCTTTCCCCTTTGCCCATATATAGGGGGACTATTATGCCAGGCTTCCAGTCATTGGGTGCACTCCCCTTCTCCCATGCTAGTTTGCAAATTTTCCATACCATTCTATCAACTATCTCACCACCATACCTCAACATTTCCCCACACACTCCATCTGTTCCTGGTGCTTTCCCCAACTTCACTCTTTTCATGGCTTCCCACACTTCTGACATCCTGATCCCCACCTCCTCCTCCACTACTTCTCTTCTTCTCCCTCCCATACCATATCCAGCTATGTTTGCTGGTTCTTCATTCCTTACATTTAGCAACTCACTGAAGTACTCCCTCCATCTTTCGACTCTCTCTTGCTTCTCGGCTAGCATTCTCCCATTCTTATCTTTCACACCCTTACTGTTTCCCTTGCTACCTTCCCTAACTTTCTTGACTTCTTTCAAGAACAGTTTCTTACTCTCCCTCCATTTTACACTCAGATTCCTTCCAAATTCCTCATCTACTCTTCTCTTACTTTCCTTCACTACTCTCTTCACCACCCTCTTACTCTCCACGTACCTCGCTCGTTTCTGTCTCTCGGAATCTTCATTCCCTCTACTACCCAACAACTCTCTATATGCTTTCTGCTTTTCTTCCACAGCTATTCTTACCTCTTCTGTCCACCATGCTGTACCTTTCACTCCCCTCCCTCTTCTCCTCACTCCACACACCTCCTCACATGCTGCACAGATCTCATCCTTAAACACCTTGCTCATCTCCTCCACTTCCTCCATAACTTCCAGGTCGAACCCACCTAGGCGTCTTTCCACTGCTCTCCTGTACTCCTCCCTGACTTCTCCTCCTGCAACCTCTCCACCCTCCTCACCATTCCACCCTCCTCTCGCCTCCCTCCAGCTCTCCTCACCCACTTCTTTTGTATCCTAACCTTGGCTACCACTACATAATGATCAGACAGACCCCCTCCAATACCCCTATACACCCTAGCATCCATCACAGATTTCTTCATTCGTTCATCCAGACATACATAATCAATCAATGACTTTCGTTCCACCACTGTCTTATCCTTCATCGTCAACATCCGTTTCCACGTGTACCTGTGGATCATTCTGTGTCGGAAGAAGGTGTGGCTATCCACAGCCTCCTCCCCACACATACGTCCACAAGTGCACTACCATTCCCATTCACCTCTGATGGTACCCCCCACCCTCCCACCACTCCCTCAACTTTCCTATCACCCACCTTACCATTCATATCCCCATTCAGAAATATTCTTTCGTTCTTGTCCAACTTCTCCAGGCACGCCTCCACATTCATCCAGAACTCCTCTTTCTTTCTTTCAAGTATATCCTCTGTCGGGGCATACAAGCATACAATCACCCACGTTTGTATTCCTACTTTCATTCTCACCCTCACAATCCTTGAACCCACAGACCCATACTCTCTTACACATTCCTTCCATTTGCTACTTACAAACAAACATGCACCTTCTCTCGCTGTTCCTTCACTCACTCCAGCACACACACCCATTCCACACTCCCACTCTCTCACATCTGAACCTTTCCATTTGGTCTCTGTCATTCCACATACATCCAGCCTGGCATTTACTAACACTTCCAGAACCTCTCTCTCTTTTGTGCCATCATTCATGCCACTAACATTCCACGTAGCCATTCTCAGAATGTCCGAAGGCATGTCCTTAGTCGGTCGTGGTTCGTCAACGTTGGTTCCGTCCGCATCCGAGGCTGTTCGTTCGTTTTTCTTTGCATAGATATTTTTTCCGGGTGGGGGTCGCAAAGCCCACCGACCCAACCTCTTTAGTCGCCTCTTACGACACGCAGAAGGCACGTGGGGCATATTCTATTCCCTAACCCCCAGGGGGGCTGGTTTCATGAGGCCTATATATTACGTGTGGCCCGCTCTCAGTCTGACTCCACACTGACCAACCTTAGCTTCGCGCACACATCTCTCTCTCTTTTGCCTGTACAATAGTGTACATAGTGATATATACCTTGTGAAGTGATACCATTATTTCTCTGGCCTCCATCAAGATATAGTAACCTTGCATTGCTTCAGTAAAGGTATATCGTTATTTATTTTTTGTATTTGCATATTTTCTTATAATCTTAGTGCATTATATATTCTTATTGTTCGTCCTGAAGAGACTAATTTTATTGTTACATTATAATACTTACATAAATAAATTAAACTAAGAATTTTTAAGCTAGTTTTCCTTGAACCTGGATATTTTGGAGAGGGTTTTGACATCAGTCTTGAATTCCATATTTAACCTATTGTTTGTCATTTCACCTCACCCATAAACATAACAATATATATATATATACCGGTATATATATATATATATATACCAGTATATATATATATAATATACAGTACATATATATATATATACCGTATATATATGTATATACTGTGTATATATATTTATATATATACAGAGTATATATATATATATATACCGGTATACTGCACTGTATATATATTTTTGTTTATTTTTTTGTTTTTTCTACGTGATTGAGGGAGGCAAAAGGCAGAACTGCCTATAGCGAGTGCCTCCCCCATAGTTGAAAGAGTGACAGG
The DNA here is from genome assembly GCA_032716605.1 of Paralithodes platypus. Taxonomy (NCBI): domain Eukaryota; kingdom Metazoa; phylum Arthropoda; class Malacostraca; order Decapoda; family Lithodidae; genus Paralithodes; species Paralithodes platypus. The sequence goes on along the minus strand of CM064548.1, from coordinate 33,461,740 downwards.
GCCAAAATCGAGGGACGTTCGAGCCAAAATGCCCGGACACACGGAGTTTGAAGCAATTTAAGTCATAGGAGGAGGGAAAGACTGATTCTGGGAGAGAGTTCCAGAGCTCAGCTGTTGAGTAGAAGAAAGTTAGAGATTAACGTTTCACTCATGGGTTGGAGAGTTGCACAGAGTAGGGGTGGGATTGAGTTGCAAGACGGGTACCACGTGCCCTACGTAAAGGAGGTGGTATACATAAAATTTATATATATATATATATATATATATATATATATATATATATATATATATATATATATATATATATATATATATATATATATATATATATATATTATATATCTATCTATATGCTCAGGCCCAATCCCCATTTTGGGGGTAGCCGACTCAAGACAGAGCAAGAACAGGGAAAACACAAAAACAACATAAAACAACGAATAAACACAGATAAAAAGCACAAACTCACACACATCCAGGTCACCCAGGAGAAGACCCAGAGACCAGGGTAACCAAGGTCGCTCCAGCACTCCCCCGGCCCCCGACCACCTGGAGAGGTTCCGATCTCGGCAGGCAGACATGCAGCGGAGCCAAAGCCACAAGCCCTCCCACCACACTTCCAGGCGCACCCTTCATATTAATCGTCTCCCCGGGCCAGGCGCCTGATGGACTATATATATATATATACTGGATATATAATTATATATATACAGTAAATATATACTGCATATTTAATGTGAATCTTCAGGGTATAATAGACTTCTTGTCGTTTAGCATCAATTTATTAACCCACATGCATCTGCAACAAGAGAACAAAAGGACATATTAACAGAGGAACATTAATTCAACAAATAACATTAGTAATGATGCCCCCCCCCCCCCCCAAAGGGGTCCACCAACACACACAGCTAGGACACATCATGGAATTTCCCAAACATAGTTGGCTTGGGCCGTTGAGGGGCCCTGCGAGTACGTACAGGTCTGCTATGTTCGCGAGATATTGGTTAACTGCAGATGGGGTAACCGAAGGGCTCATCTCCGATGGTGGGGTCTTTGACATATGTGGTACCACAGGATATGTAGTCGGGGCTGCTGGAGCGACTGCCTGGTGTCTTTGTTCTTCCTGGTTAGCTGACGGTGCAGTAGACACGATACCCAATCGGTTATCTGCTGGCGAGCTTGTTGCAGCTGGCAATAACATTTCCGTCGTCTGATAGTCACTGGGTGCTGATGGTGGCAGGGCAGGTCGTACTGATGGATTACTGAAGACAGGTGGCAGGGATAAGGTCGATGCAGGTCGAGGTGGAGATGTTAATGAATACTGCGGAGAAAGATTGTCCGCTAGGAAAGGCTGAACCCGTCGGAGGAAACGTCTGTTGCGGAGCCTCGTTCGACCAGAACCATGTATCTTCACCCTATACTGGTCATGGTCTAGGGTCTGGATGACCACTCCAGTCCGGTCCCATCTAGTAGGTCTGTTGCCCTCTTCGTTCTGCACCTGTACCACCTGCCCAATGGCCAGGCGTGACAATCTCTTCGTATGTTCAGACCACTTTTCCGCTGACCGGACATGCCTGACCCGGAGCGCCTGTTCCCGCTCAGCTGCTGTCCCACGCCACTCTTCTCGTGGCTCATATTTGTTTCTAGTAACTGGTATAAAGTCTTTCAGATGACACCCGAAGATGACCTGTGCTGGAGATAGCCCTAAATCCCGGTCTGGGGTGTTCCGGTGTTGCATTAGTGCGCGTCAGAAATGCTCATTGTCCAGTCGCCCATTCGCATCAGCATTGTCTCGAATGAGTCGCTTCCCTGATTTAACAGCCAGCTCTGCCCTGAGATTGGAGTGGGGAAAGGCAACGGAGGAGATCCTGTGGTGGACTCCGTAATCTGACAGGAACTGCTTAGTCTCAAATGCTGTGAATTGGCAACCACCATCTGAAGACAGCTCATCGGGTACGCCAAAAGTGTGGAACATGTTGCGAAGGTGCTTGATAAGGACCCTGGCATTTGCATTCCCAATGCCACAGTGGAAAATAGAGAGCCATCCACTGTACCGATCAACAATAACCAAGTAGTTGGATCCGTTGAGGCTGAAGAAGTCTGCACAAATTTGCTGAAAGGGATACGCAGGTGGAGGTGTCACAGTCGGTGGTGCAGCAGGATGAGACGGTGCCACCTGGTTGCATGTAACACAGCCAGCCCGCTTCTGATGAATTGCACTTGTAATGCCCGGCCACCAGACACTGGGCCTTGCTCTTGCTAGCATGCCATCAGTCCCTTGATGTGCAGAATGTAGAGTGTCCAGAATTTCTCCATGGAGGGCACGTGGCACCACAACCCTACCCTCGAAGAGAGGGAGTCCATCGTGGATAGATAGACCATTCCTAAACCGAAAGAATTCCCTAAGCTCCAGTTCTAACAGCTCTTTGGACTCGTAGAATCCATTGGTGACCCTCTCTATCAGCTGCTGCATCTTTGGGTCCTTGCTCACAGTGTCTCTGATACGGCCAAGCGTTACAGGCTTGACAAAACTTGCAGCAGCGGCCACCATGGCCTCCACATGTTGCTCTAGACAAAGTGACCGATCATGCTCCTCATCCGACATCAGACAGTGCAAACCTGCCAAAGTGCTGATTGCGGGTCTTCTGGACATAGCATCAGGGCCAGTGAGCAGCCTGCCAGGTACATGCACTATCCTGAACTTGTAGTTTAAGGTTTTCTCCTTCAACTTTAGCAATCTTGGGTTTGAAATGTCCTCCAGGCGTCTGTCACTGAAGACCTTGACTAGAGGCATATGATCAGTAGTGACAGTGAGGTTATCGCAGCCTTGGATGAAGTAACGGGTCTTATGAAGGGCATCTGCGATGGCCAAGGCCTCACCCTCAATAGGGGCATACCTTGACTCAGCCGGGGAGGTGAACCGACTGCCTGCCAGCACAAGTTGCCAACCATCTGGACAGCAGTATGGGGAGTCTGACTCACACTTGCAATGCTTCTGCGTCAGGCAGAATCCGATGCCTGTCTTAGAAAAGTCAGTGGCGAGACAAGTTGGTCGGCCAGCTTGAAATGTTCTCACACCTTTCTCCACTGCTCGTAGAATCACTTCTTTGGACTCACGAAACAATTTGTCCAGATATTCATCACAGTAGAATGTGACCCGAGGTTTCAGAAGCTCGCGGAAAGGTTCCATCACCGGACGCACAGCATATGCGTAGCTCACCTGTTGTATGAGCCCAAACCAAGAACGGATGCCATGGATGTTCGCTGGGGTAGGGAAGGTCCGGATGCTCACCAGCAGTTGCTGGCTAGGTCTGACTGACTCCGGGGTGACATCAAAACCAGCGAACTCTGCCGTATCTTGAGCACACTGGAATTTTTGCGGGATTGAAGATGATACCTTTTGCGCTGAAGTGGGTGAGATAGTGGCATGTGTGAAAGAAATCCTGCTCAATAGTATCTGCCCAGAGTAGTGTGTCGTCCACGCACTTCACCTTGTATGGGATATCGCGTGTGATGAGATCAAGCCGATGGGTGTAGCCATCTCCTGCTGCCAAATAGCCTTGAGGTGTTGTCGCATAACGGTATCTCCCCAGGGTGTAATGAAAGTAGTGCACTCACGACTATTCTGGTGTAGTGCAACGCTGTGGTAGCCATTCCATGCATCCAGAACATTTTTCGTAGTGTTGCCTGGTACTGAAGATGCCTGGTGAAATGGAGGTGGTGTGTGGTGAGTCTGCCGCACTGATTCCTGGTTGAGGGCTTGGAGATCAACCGTCCGACGAGGTGTGCCATCCTTCTTGGCAATAATAACCATCCGATGGCACCAAGTTGTTGGAGGCACTTCTTCAAGAACCTTTAGTCGGACGTCCGGATCCAGCCCGCGTTTCACAACTTCTTTCCAGTGTATAGGAACTGGTATTGGGGTGTGGACTGCCACTGGCTTCGCACTAGGTTTGAGGAATGACTCCAAAGGGTCTCCGTGCATGATGGGCAATGGCTGGTGCTTGCAGACATTGAACGCACTGGAGGCATACCTGTTCAGGATCCACTGCCGTAGCTCTAGACGATTTTCCAGCACAGGTGCGAATGGCAGTGTAGTGGGGACTGGTGGAGGCTCAGTGCGTTTAGGGCAGGTGCACTGATCTGCATCCGCCTGACTGTTGGTACTTTTGTAATCACCATTAGTTGTAGCAGCCCCAGCAGCAGCAGTTACAACTTTGGCTGATGCCAATGGGAATTCTCCGATGTTCGGGAATCCAGGAGAGATGATTCAAAGATGACGGCAAGCCTGGCGACTAAGAAAAAGACCAGGACAGTCCTTAGCAATATAGCACAGCTGTTTTGTAGATCGCTTCTGATCTGTCCCATTACACCCAGAGATTTCAATGAAAACTCCACCCAAGAGGCTCATGTCACTGCTCTCAGCGGTACTGATAGTTTGGCTGACGGGGAGTAAATCGCTCTGCATCAGACCCAGAAATGAGAGCAGGAATGGACCGGACACAGTGGTCTGTACGCCTGTGTCTGGGCAGGACCTGACCTCTCTGGCTAGCTTATGGTGGCTTCGAGGGAGTGGAAGATGCAGGGCATTATAGGAGTCTCTGGATACAGAGACACTGAGTGACACCCATGGCTGAGGAGGGGCACGGCGGAGGACCCACCCTACAGCATCATTCCATAGGTGGTGGTCGACGAGTAGACCTCTCTGGCCTGAATGCCCGGCAATTCCAATTGACAACATGGACATGAACTCTGAATTCTCATCAAGTATTCCAGCATTAACCTCCTTGTTTACCTGTGAGCCTTTGGTACCTCCAGAGCTAGATCTACATACCGACGCCAGATGTCTGAGTTTCCCACACGCGTCACATTTTTTGCCCCAGGCTGGACACCGGTCAGCGTGGATGGTGGCTTTTCCTCATGCTCCATTACCTGGCTTCCCACAATAGGAGCAGGGCTTACTGGTAGTGGTGTCTCTTGTTACTAGGCGCTTTTGTAGTTGAAATGGCATCAACTTTGGGTGGAGTCCTGCTGCGGAGTCAGAGAGAAGACCCTGTGACCGTATCCCAGACTCTTTGGCCTCCACAAATGATAACACAGCCTCCAAATCCATGGCCTTGTTATCTGGGTGGCTAAGGAGGTCTCGTTGTATGTCCCCATTGCATAGCCCTCTAGTCACCTGATCACGGACAACTTCGTGGCATAGCTTACCTCTGTATCGCATTCTGGTCTTGAGCACTTCACCTTATAAGTACATATCGAGGCAAGGCCCTTGACGCGTGCAGCAAAATATCGGACCGACTCCTTCATCTTCGGTGAGCTGGCCCAACTGGACTCGATATACCATCCATGTGGTCTCCTTGACACTGAGTCGGCGGATCCCTCTCATCAACTCATCTTCAGCCATTGCAGAGAGCCCACTCCCGAGGTTACGATGCAGGTCCCGGCGGAGTGACTCTTCACAACACTCCAGAAGCTGTGATGAGATGCTGCTGCCAGTCAAGCACATGTTGGTTTTGAATGACATCCAGCGGTCTTCGAAAAATCTTCTTCTGAGATGCCTGTCGTAATTTGTGGCCTTGATGGTTTCGGTGGCTTAGGACCCTGGGTTGTTGCCTGGGAAGGAGCATTATTACCATGCGTGTGCATATTTGCTTGATGCATTTCCAGCATGCGTATAGCGCCTGCCTCCGATAAGTCTGGCGTTTCAAATGAGCAGCTCTCCAAGGTACATTGCAGCTTCATGGTGTTCGCCATCTACGCTCTCCTTGTATTTTTTGTCATGCAGGTAGGATCACGCTGCGCCATTAATGTGCATCTTCAGGGTATAATAGACGTCTTGTCGTTTAGCATCAATTTATTAACCCACATGCATCTGTAACAAGAGAACCAAAGAACATATTAACAGAGGAACATTAAATCAACAAATAACATTAGTAATGATAATATATATACAGTATATACAGTATATACTGCATATATATATATATATATATATATATATATATATATATATATACGGTATATATATATATATATATATATATATATATATATATATATATATATATATATATATATATAATATATAGTTGTATATATATATATATGAGATGACGGGGTTGATAAACAGGGGTAAGGCTATAACGGTAGACACCCTGATCATGCAGGGAAAGGAGCAGCCTACCAGAGCCAGAATAGCTGCCATTAAGGAAACCAAGAAGACCAGGAGAGGACAACATCAAGAGAAGGAGAGAGTAAATAGAACATGACCAGTTTCCCATGCTTTAACACCTGCCAAAGTAAATCAGTCTGCCTATTTTTCCAGACTTACCCATTCTCTAATCCCTGAGAGTATCGGTCAGCCTGCCCCTTTTACCAGACCTACCCATGCTCTAATCACCTGGAGTTTAGGTCAGTCTGCCCGAAAAAGGAGTTCGAACCCTGGCCAATCACAGGGATCCCTGCTCAACCAATGGTAGGGCCCGAGATAAACGACCAAAGTGTATACCTAGTTCCAGCCAGCAATACAGTGAGGAATATTTTATGTAAGTTCCTCACCAAGACCCATTGCAATATCTACACAGATGGCAAGCCCAGAATCCCCTCTACAGTACTTCACGGGAAGACTGGAAATAGTGCAAATAAAGTGATCAGGAATATACAGATGGCCTGCAGACTAGGAAAAGCCAGATATCACGATTAACAGAACATCCTTAATTATGCAGCCATATAACCCTTTGAAACAAAGAGGGTAATATCGAGAGATCGAAAATCTCCTTGTGTTTATATAAATAACTTCAGTGTATTTTTAGATTAAGAATTACCTTCACAATAGCAAAAACAATAATATCCACATGTCCATATTTTCTTGAAATAGACCAAATTGAGGTCTAAAAATAAACCGAATATAGTCTGACTGAAATTGAAGGAAGTTAGCAAATACGATTGCTATCTTCCACTGGTTAGGCCGGTTGTGGATAGACATTGGTATTGAGGCTCCTATAGGACGAGACATTTCCTATAGTAGAGTCGAAGGCGGGAGGCGAACAAGAGTGTTTAGAGGAGCCCGGAATCAACTTCCCCCGTGTCCGTGAGAGAGGCAGTTCCCCCTGACGTCCAGCCCACAGAAGAACTACGAGTCCTACGTCGTCCAGATTCTTGTTCATGGCTATCACTTCTCCTCTACCCCGTACCCTAAGTGTCTCTGCGTGTTATAAGTTGTGGCTATTGTTGTGAAGGTAAGATCAAATATGCGAGTATTGTATTTCACTTATTTATAGATCTGTGCCTAAGATCTATTTTGACCACCTCATACCCGTGTAAGAATTATATAACTTTGATCCGTAGTGATTCTATAAGTACGAGATATAGCCAAGATTATTTGCATTTAAACCTTCAGAACCTTAATTGTACGTACATTACATAGTCATTCTTGCACGTGTTACTTAGTGAATACTCTCAGATTTTATTCATATGTGTCTTATTCTTTGTGTATCCAAGTCGAAGTGAAGTGTATAACATGAGCTATTTTCCTTCTTAAATTCAATATACCTAAAACCTACGCCCAATTTCAGAATCATATTATCCGTATGATTATTGCCAGAGAATACCTATAGTACTATTTCCTCCCCCCCCCCCCCTTGAAAGTAAAAAAAAAACATCCGTTGAGTTAGAATTAATCTATCTTCAAGATCACCGATTGCTATTAGTTCTTGTGAATAATCTAATGAAATACGTTACACAGGTCATGTAATTCTTTCAACACTAATCTAGGAATTCAGATTGTAAATTCCTTTATCTATTACGCCTAGTATTTGGCTATTTATCATATTATTACTTCATCCAGTAATTAGTTCATTGTAACAATTATTTAGGTTACAATTCAACCCTACATCGTGCTGGGTTCTTATAGGACTTTGTTAATTTATTCAGAACTCCTTTTATGCCATCTTAAATGGTCTTTCATAAGTGCAACTTTGTCTTGTACGTCTTTTCATTATAGCTCATTTTAACCCTTAAAAAGCGGCTCACCACATAAGTCGAGTTGAAAAAACTGGCAAAAAACGGGTGAAAAAAGGGTGGAAATCGAGTGAAAATGGGTGGGATAGTAATGATCCCTACGTCCGACATCTGTGGCCTCCCGGCCCACACTAACTCCAGTTCCCCCACTGCGCGGGAGGATGACAGTGTAACCAATAGTTCGCTAAAAGTGAGCAAGGTAGCAAAATCAGCTAAACTTCCATCTTCGAGGTAACACTGTCAGTGCTCCACGAGTGCTACGTAGCTGTATGTGGCGTCATTGTGTAGCGATTTCCACCTAGTTTTTGGCGCAATACAGTTCCTTTCATACTGATGGTTGATATAGCAGTCAGAATGGCCTAAAAAGGCCCAAAACGGCCACAGAGGACCCGCTAGACTAGGGTTAAAGATATAATACAGTGCTACGTCGTTCTGCGTTCTTGTAGGACTTTGTTAATTTATTCAAAACTCCTTTTATGCCATCATAAGTGGTATTTAATAATTACAACTTTGTTTTGTATTTCCCTTTATCATAGCTCCTCTAAAACCTATAATATAGCGCTACCTCGTTCTGCATTCTTAAGTAGTTGGTTAATTTATTCCAATCTGTTCTAAATTATATTTATTATATTCCAACTCAGTCACTATATTTACTGTTAATCTGATTTCCTCACTCTGTAATTTGACCTCATCTATGATCGAATATTATTTTTTGTGCCTCATGTGAGAGATTATTCGCAATAACTCTTAGATAGTTGAATTCAGATTTAAACTATCTTTCCCCCTAACTTTAAGAGAAATCCATATCTTCTTAACCTGATTTACTGTCGCATTAAATCAAAATGTATTTACAGCGACATCAGTCCATCTCACCTGTACCCCCAAGAGTGGTACCTTCGTGGTCACACCGCGACCTATTTTGTCTACCCACCACGAGCTACTAGTGGGGCGGATATGTAACATTTTTTGGTCGAGTTGTGCACTTCCGGAAAGAAGCATGAAAATTTGGCCTAGGTTTTTTTGGGGCATGCTGATTTCAAAAATTGCGGGAACCACGACGTCACTCCAGCCGTTCCCGCCAAAAATTGAGGAATTCAAAATGGCCGCGTGTACTACGTGTAGCTATCAAACTCGTCTCTGTTCCAAGAATTTGTATTTACTATACCTCACGTTAGACACTTGACCCGCATAATTATTGTTGTCAATGTGGATTGTTAGGGAATTTATTTTCCATAATTGCGTATTTCCTCTCTTCAGTTATTATGTAAGTGACAAACTATATTTCACAAGGGAGTAAAACTTATTCAATTCTCTCCAGTCACATTATATATGAACTTGCTATTCTACATAATAGTGGAGTTAATACCCCACAACTTGTACTTAATGTCCATTTAATAAATATGAGTGTAATCTATACTGTGTGTTTATTGTGTTGTTGATTGTCCGATTGAGCAAATACTTATCATATTCATGAAGTTAGATGTGTTCCTGTCGAATATATTACAAATCTAAATATCCGAAACCCGGATTGACAAAGATACAATACTGAAGCAAGTTGGATTACAGCCCGGCATAACAATATATATATAATTATATTGTTACGAATCTGGACCTCAGTTGCTTAGAGACGGTATACAAAAATAATTACTAATGCAAATACACCTTGTCTCTCTACCAAACAACACCACGACGCAACAGGTAAGAGCACTATGAACGCTTCCAGGCTCTTCTCAGGGCTTAAGGTGCACACTGCCCTGCTCCTATTCTGAATAATAAGTAGAACAGAAATATTCATGTAAGTTACTAGCTACGAGAACTCGAAACCAACACCGGGATTAGCAATGCTGGGTTGGATAATCAAAACAGTTAAATACATAGGCTACCAGCAGACATCAAAGAAAAAAGAGTGCAGGTGTACTTCGAGCATAACAGGCTATGCGCGCCCTCGACAGTACTAAACCGTGCGCAAACCAGCCAACGGTAATCCACTCTCAACCCAAGAGAGTTGCACATAATAATATTGTATACATATAATGAACTAACAATACAAGGCAGTGTCCTAATATGACTATTAACCTCGGGGTGATATTAGTGGAGGCAGGGTGCCCTGACCACCTCTAATATCACACCAATATATCCTACTTCAACCTGGGCCCCCAAGTGAGATACTGCCCGAAACAATGAACTCTTAGAGAGTCCACCTCCCACACTCACTTAACTATGGGGGGGGGGGGTCCAGACTGAAGCTGGATTTCTAATTAATATTAAACACTCTGTTGCCTCAGTTCGAAACCCGAGATAGGGAGCAAACAATCATTGGGGCAGAACCGTCAAGGTTGCTACCGGGTCCTAAGCACAAACACGGGGAAAATATGTAGGGGGTATGGATGTGTGTGTGTGTGGACTGTATGGGATTAACAGTGCTTATTATTAACACCTTACGAGCGGCCTATGCGGTTTATTTATATGTACCGCCCAGCGGGGTGTTTTTAGCCAAAATAGGGCTGTTTACGTGATCATTTTCATGCCTAAATAAGACCCAGAACGTAAAACAAGTACCTATCCCTGAAAGGGCATAAACAGAGCTTTCGAATGACACCATAACGATCCTTTTATGATGGCTAGTTTTCTTGCAATAACCGTGCAACGCGAGTGCAAAAAGCATGTAATTCGGTACTTTCCCCATATAATTCAGTATGTAGCGAGTGAGAGAGGGAGGAGGGAGCTGAGATTCGTGTCAGTAGGTTCGCCGCGGTGGTCTGGAGCAGTCATACGCTCGCTAGTCTCCTGCCACCACTTGTCTCTCTCTCTCAGCAACATTACGTGCTGAAATTGCCACTCGACCTATGTCGAGCGCCGCCACATAGTCCAGCTTTATTTAACTCGACTTATGTGGTGAGCCGCTAATTAAGGGTTAAGGACCCCGGCAAGCCTCCCAAGCTCTCCCTATCACGGATCCCGAAGTATGACACCGGAGGTACAGTATATATAAAAAAACGGAAAGATAATAAATGCTGATCAGAGTAAAAGAAGAATTAAAAGAATTAATTAATGTCTAGGATTCTCTGATAATTATGTTACGTTACTATTATACAAGCAAGGACAAACAAAAGGGGCAGACTGGTGTGCAACAAGAGAGAGCTAGCACCACCTCTACTGTCTGACCGCCTAACAGAGAATGATGAGGCCTGGCCTGGCGTGGCTAGTGGGAGCCAGCCTCAAACTAAGGGGTTGCAATATATCACCACACGATATGATAACACTAAGACACTTTACAAGAATAACTAATACTAACGTATTCCTGTGTTAATATATTGGCAAAAATAGCGTGGCAGATAAAATAAAATATATCTTAATATTGCAACACAACTAAACTTGCAACGGTCACATAATTAAATGAAACTCATGGTGCTGGCACGATCGCCCCCCCTCCCGAGACAAGAGCAACATTCCTCCCTCCCCCACTTTCCTATAGCTTGCAAATTACAACATTGCCACTAAAAAACAACTTCATATACGAAACTAATAACACTCTATTGGCTCATTCTACACAAATGTTTATTGAGACAAAAATGCATAGAGGCACGGCAAAACTAGTCATGTGCAATTGGAAGGGTATCAGAGTGAAACTCACAATACCAGGTCTTTCTAATAGACTTGGCACAGCTGCTTTCAGAAAGTCTGGCACCATTCGAGTCTAGCTACTCCTAAAAGACCCTAAAAGACACTGGTCATTGTGACACCCTCACACGTAGGGGGGGGGGGGGGGGAGGGGGGGTTTGAAGCTTTGAAACAAAACTTTCATCATTAGTTTACAACTGCAAAATATTTACATTGACAGTCTATTGTATCTTTACATTTTATAGATTTTTTTTAACACGAGTAAATATGACTTACTTACTAAATAGCCTCGTGCTCTCCTATCACCCCTCAGAGGACTCTCGGGACAAACAGTCTGCCAGGACATTATCAACACCACGGATGTGCCTAACATCGAGATGATATTCTTGCAACATCAAACTCCAGCGAGTAAGTCTCTGGTTTTTGTCCTTGAGCCTATTAAGAAACTGCAGAGGATGATGGTCAGAGTAGATTATGAGCACCGGCCCATATGGTGACAAATAAACAGCGAAATGGTGTAAACTCAAAATAATAGCTAGCAACTCCCTTTCAATCACAGAATAATTCTTTTGTGCTCGGTTAAACTTTTTTGAAACGTAGGAAATGGGGTGCTCAACATCATCTCCGAACTCATGCATCAACACAGAGCCGGCACCCACATCGCTCACGTCTACTGCCAAGACGAAAGGCCTGTTGAAATCTGGGGCACGTAATATAGGATGGCAACAGAGGAGGCTTTTGACATCTTTGAAAGCCTGCTCACACTCTGTTGTCCATTTAAATGGTTTGTCCTTATGTAGCAAATTTGTCAATGGGGCAAGCACGGTGGAATATCCTTTGATGAACCGGCGATAATAGCCTATCATGCCAAGGAAACGTTACACGGCTTTCTTATTATGAGGTGCTCGGAAACTCTGGATAACCTCCACCTTCGCCCGAGGGGGACAGACCTGGCCGTGGCCAACAACATAACCCAGATATTGTACCCGAGCCTGCACGAACTCGCACTTTGCCAGGTTGACCACTAAACCAGCCTCAGACAACTTCCGGAAAAGCTCACCCACATTGGCCAAATGGTCAGTCCAATTTGTGTCATAAACAACATCATCTATGTAGACTAAACAATTGGGGACATCATGCACAACCCTGTCCATTAACCGCTGAAATATGGCGGGAGCATTCTTCAAGCCGTAAGGCATTACCTGGCACTGATACACTCCTCCACCCACCACAAAACTAGCAAATTTCTTCGCACGTTCGGTTAGTGGGACTTGCCAATAGTCTTTAACTAAGTCCACTTTTGTGATGAACTTGGCTACCCCAATCTTGTCTACTGAGTCATCAACTCTCGGTAAAGGGTAGGTATCTGTCTTGGAGAGTAAATTTACTTTGCGAAAATTGACAGAGAAGCGGATCTTACCATCAGGCTTATGCTGCAAAGTTACTGGGCTTGACCACTCACTCCAGCCTTTCTTGATGAGGCCCTTGTCAACCATATACCTCAGCTCAGCGTCAAGAGCGAGCTGCTTCTGTGGATTAACTCTATAAGGTGGTAATTTTATAGGCTTATTCTCTCCCACATCGATGTCATGCACCGCCCAAGATGTCAAACCTGGTGCATCCCCGAACACGTGTGGATAAGCTCACAAGGTAGTGAACTCCTCCTCAACCCTTTCCGGAGGTAAATAGGTAAATTTCTCCCGCAGGGCCAGGTACCTGTACTCGGCCCATGTCCCAGCCGGCACACCCTCACCTGGGAAAAGCTTCCTCTCCTCCTTCATGCCTTCTACAACCAGGACAGGGCAACGAGACATGGCATCCTAGTCCCTCGGACCGGAGAATTGGGGAGAGTGCAGAGGGGGGTTGAGAGGCACTGCAGGAGCCTTGCCTGGCGTTCCCACAGTGCATGAACCGCTAGCCCCGGGACCCGGGTTATCCAACCACCATCCACCAGGCCCGGGCTCAGCCTGCACCTCCGACTCCAACTCTCCAGTCAATAAACATAGGCAAGAAATTGACCGTATCTGACTCAACTTTCTCTACTGACCCGTTCTGAGTGGATACAGTAACACAAATTGCCTCAGAAAACTCCCCTTTAACACTAGCAGGTGACTGATTGGCGCCCAGGCAACTCTCTCAGCTAGCCCATTTAGGTGACACAGCGTGTGTGCCCGCTGCACGATAGTACCTTTTCAACATGTTAATATGGCAGAGCTGATGGGTCTTACGTCTGTCTGGAGTACTCTCCCCGACCTTAGAAAACAAGTGTGTCAATGAAGCATCACTCTGCGGCGCCTCACCAATCTCCCCCAGTGCCACGGTGGTAAGATTAGGTATAGCCTCCAAGTCGGTCTGATTCGATGATACAGGATCAACCGGTCCTCCCGTAGGGACCCGATCGCTCCTGTGACGTTAACCACTCCGTTAGAACCGCATGGCTTGTCCTACAGTGACTCGCTAGGATCGCCAGGACAGTGGATGTGGCTACAGTTTGTGTATTGTTGTGTGCTTTATTTCATATGAAAGCTAATATCATGGGCGGTCCAGAAAGGCTCTTTGTTTTCACCCATGTCAAGGCTTTATATATTTAATTGTAAAGTATATGTTTTATCCTTAACCCGGCAAGCGCGATAGGCCTCACGGAAGCAGGATTTTTAAAGGCGTACCAAAACGGCGCCAAGCAGTCTAGGGAGTCACAAATTGCGCCACGTTTAGTGCGACATGGTACCTCTCGATGGCACCCACAACCACCCGCCGCACACACCCCACACAGTCTACACACGTAGTACGCTCTCAGTCACTATGGAGCCTACACGCTCCCCTGACTCGCTCCCTGTTGACTCGCCCAACCCTGTTGCTGGCGGTGTTAGTGCTCGTGGCAGGACACGAACACGTGCCAGGGACCCCTCCTACGTATATACTTCTGAGGATGATGAGCCAGTGCAGCCAAGAAGACCTACACGTGCTGGGAGAGGCACGACGACACGTGGTGGGAGAGGCACGACACGTGCAACAAGCACGACGAGTGCGAAGAGGTCATTGTCCTCAGCATTTGCTCTGACAACTGCTACCACAACAACTACTGCCTCTACTGTTGTGGCAACGACGCCCACAGCGCCCACCACCACAGGAAGTACAAGTGGCCGTCCTGGGGATGCAGGAGCATCGGGGGTAGTTGGCAAGAAGGGTAAGGGTAAAGGACACCCTTATCAGTTCAAGAGGAGTAAGGTGACACCTCCCGCCTCTACCACCCCCGCGTTGCCACCACCACCACCACCCACCACGGCCGCCCCTGCCTCACTAACCACCACGGCCGCTCCTGCACCACTGCCCACCACGGCCGCCCCTGCACCACCGTCCACGCACGCCCCTGCTCCACCACCCACGCCCACCCATGCCCCTGCTGCTGTTGGAGGGCCTCGTAGAGTTTTGGCAGCCGGTCTAACGCCATCCAAGTTTGACGCCCTCCTCTTCCCTCCTGACTCCTCTGACGACGACGCTGCAGAAGGGGAAGCCTTCGATCCCAGGAACTATGGCTGGGGTGGTGATAGTGGGAGCGAGTCTGAGGAGGATCAAGACCAATATGAGGGAGGTGCAGAGGATTCGGAAGACGACGATGTACTTCTGCACCGTGACCATGACCAAGACCTGTCTGACGACGAAGGCGCAGACGACGTGGCTGACGGAGGGGCTGATCCTGATCCCCCACGGGCGTATAATTTTGCCTGGTCTGAAGGGTCCCATTTCCAACCAGATTTGCACCAGTTCAATGCCAATCTGGCTGGTTCAACAGCAGACTGGCCCTGCAATGACCAGTCCACGGAATCTGATTTCTTCTGTGCATTTTTTGACCAGGAGGTATTATCTCATCTCGTTTCCCAAACCAATGGCTATTTTACCTGGGTGAGGGAAAGAATTGATATGATATCTCCTAGAGCAAGAATTCGTGCATTGGTTGATACGACTGTCCCTGAGCTCCTTGTGTTCTTTGCGTTGTTGCTAATCATGCCTCTCTGCAGGAAGCATGTAATGGAGCATTATTGGAAGCACGACCCAATCATCAACACCCCAATTTTCCGGAAATATATGGCTCGTGATAGATTTTTCTTGCTTCTGCGATTTTTGCACTTCGCAGACAATAATAATCCAAACCGAGCTGATAGAATATGGAAAGTTCGGGATGTATTGACCATGTTGTTGCAAAGGTACAGGAAATTCTTCTACCCCTTTGCCAACCTGGTGATTGATGAGTCGCTCGTGCTTTTCAAAGGACGCCTGGTGTTCAAGCAGTACATCCCCTTGAAGAGACACAGGTTCGGGATCAAGATCTTTGTGTTGTGCGATTGTGAAAGTGGAATAGTGCTCGACATGATCGTATACACCGGCACTGATGTAGACATTCCAAAAGTCGGTGGCAACGACCCATTGGGCATGTCAGGGCACATTGTGAAAAAGATGCTGGAGCCCTACCTGAACAAGGGGCACACGTTGTACACCGACAATTGGTATACAAGTCCTGCACTCTGCCAGTTCCTCCATGACCACAAAACGGGGGCATGTGGGACTGTCAGAACTAACAGGAAGTTCATGCCTAAGTTCCAAGGCAATCGCATAGAACTGGACAACCCCTCCCACAGTGACACCGCTTCTGATGACGACTTGGCAGAGGAACAAAGGCGCCGCAGACAGGACAGACCAAGAAGAAAGAAGAAAGAGCACTACAAGCAGCTGGAGAAGTCTGGGAAAGTTCTGGCGGTAAAGTGGCTCGATAAGCGACCAGTCCACCTGCTTTCGACTGTCCATACAGGTGCCCAAGTGGACTCTGGTAAATTCCACTACCGTACCAAGAAGTCTATCCAGAAACCTGATATGGTGGTGGATTATACCAAGTACATGCGCCTTGTGGACAAGTCTGATTGCCAGCTTGCAGGCGTTGAGTGCCTACGAAAAACAGTGAAGTGGTATCACAAGCTTTTCCTTCACTTTGTTGACATCACGATGCTCAACGCTTACAACATGTGGCTGGTAAAAAAAGACATGGCCCCGAACAAAAAACTCAAGTTCAGGGAGTTCATATACAACGTCAACCTACCAACTCCTACAAAAACACCAACCAGTCTCCGGTCACAGGGGTCGCCGTGCAGTCAACCTCCCAGACAGAGTCATTGATGGATATGACAAACACTACCCTATCCACACCGAGCTATCTGGCACCCGGAGGCTGCAAGTACAGTGCCAGGTCTGTGCCCACTCCACCAGAAAGCCACAAAAAAGAAGCCGAGTCACATCAATGTGCAAGGAATGCAACGTTGGGTTGTGTTTGGGCGAGTGCTTCAGGGACTACCACTCACTCAAGTACTACTAGGAGTGGTACCTGTGTCGCCCAATCTCAGCCAAACTCCTGCCCCACCCACCTACCTCACTACCTACCTCACTACCTACCTGCCCGTACCTGACCTGCCCGTACCTGACCAACGTGATCTCAAAACACCTGCCTGCCTACCTACCTGCCCGTACCTGACCAACGTGATAATATTATCATAACATGTACAAATTATAGTTGTAGGATAAGTTCATATGTTTTGGTATATACTGTATATATATATATTATATATATATATATACACAGTATATTATTGTATACAGTATACTGTATATATAAGCAATATTTTCATTTATTATTTCAGTTTAATTCATTAGCCAGGCAATATTTTGTTTTATTTATATATATACCTATGTAATATTATACTTATGTACTAACCTTTTGTAACAACCTTTTGTAATAATAAAACAAACAAAAAAACAAACAAAAAAACAAATAAATAAACACAAAAAAACATACTTACGCTCTGCTATTCATCAAAGTTTTCGACTTTATGAATAGCAGGGCGTAAGTATGTAAAAAAAAAAAATTTCAAGTGATATAAACACTCCAAAAACATCCCCATAACCTCTCTGGTTTCGAACCCACGTCTCTAGGCCTACGTCTCTAGGCCTACATCTCACTCAGTCCATCACTCTAACCACTAGACCATGACTGTTCACACTATACTGACAGCGATTAGTGCGTACGTATTTTCGGGCAGACGAATGCTTGACAACAAAAAATATATATATACCCTCGATACACTTGTGTATATCGAAGTATTTAGTATGTATAATACTTTTACATAACCTAACATATTCTATCATTACGAACAAACAGTAAAGAAATTTACAAGTAAATAAATAACCTTTCATCCATGAGTTGCAAGCAAATAGTGCGTAAAAATTGTGTAATGAGATATCGGGTTACTCTAACATACTGCGCCATCCAAGAAGCCTTATCGTTGTTTACAATATAGCAACGACAACACAAAGTGTCTATAAGGTCTAAATTTGTGCATACACCCACGCTAATCTCATCTACTTACTGTAATCTGACCCCTTTTCTCTCCCGCGCCACCCACCTTTCTCAATACACCACTCTTATTTCGCCTATTATTCGTCCGTATGCCTCTCTGCGCTTCATTTATCAGTGTATATTATTCACATGGGCTGCCTTACTCATGAATATGAACAGGTGAAACCATAAAGGTGCTTTTTAGGCGAGATATAGAGCGTTGCTTCTCATCAATCGCACGTTCTTGCCTCCACCCTCTCTCTCTCTCCTCCCGCCTGACTCACTCACACACACTCGCTCGCTCGGGGATGTCGTGCCTATCAGCCCATTTTTTTCAACTTGCAGCCACCGTAACTCCACACCCACATTTTTTTAGGGTGGATATATATATATTGGCGGATGTGGCTGCTTATTTCCAAGACATTGAGGTACTTTTTTTTAAATTCTGTGAGATCGAATTTTTTGGCAGAAATGCACAAATAACTACCCTAGCTCCTAGGGCTATTTAGCGCTTAACAGGTTAACTAGTAATGATAGGATCAGAGAGAGAGAGAGAGTAGAACAGAGTGAGAGGGGGCGCGTAGTGTTTTGCTATACTCGATGACGTCATAGCTGGCTGGCCTCGTGGGGATTGGTTGAGGGAGTTCTTTACCATGCTTGGTGACGTAATGTTTTGCTAGCTACTTTGGTAGTGGTTAGAGGACTTGTTACCGCTTTTTTCCCACGCGGCTCGACCTAGTGCTAGTATATATACAGGTCCCTCGCCACTCTCTCCCTCAGATCTGGTTTCTAGAACGCATCTCTCTTATCCCTTGATACCTGTTCCCCGCACTGCACCTGAGAATCTTTTCCTCTGCCTACCTCTCTCTTTTTCCATATCTTTCACCACCTTTTATTAATACCATATCCCCTCTGGTTAACTCTGCAAAATCAGCTTCATGCTGGCCAGTTGTATTGTGCGTTAAGGTCTGATATAACCCATGTATGTTAGTTGTTAAGATAAGTTGATCACGAAGCATTGGTTGGCATTCATATTGTTTAGTACCGCTTCCTATAATTATTAGTGTTCTGCTGGATTAGATAATGCTAGACTAGGAGTCTGATATTATAAGGTATTGTTTCCTATGAGTGGTAATAATAATAATAATAATAATATTTATTCAGTTAGCAATTTACAGAGTTGGTACCACATAGTTTGTTACAAATATGACATGTACCAGCCTTGCATAATTCCAACTAAGGATAGCCCAATAAGGCCGTTAGGCATATTTCCATTGGGGTCCTTGTGGGATTAGGTTAGCTGGGGAAAAATGGGGAGGATAAAGAAATGGATACTTTAGAAAAAGTATTTCTAGGGGGTTATTTTAAGATACCTTACATCCTATAGTAAATATCAGTAATCCGTAATCAGTAATCATTTCAGTTTGGTTTGTCTATCTCTTATGTCGCATTTAGTAGTAGACATAAGCTTGGTGCTCCCTTCTCGCAGCTGTCCGGTTCAGGTGTTCCTTCAGGCTACGTCTGAAGGAATACAGTGTTCTCTTTTCACGGACTGACTGGGGTAGGTCGTTCCAGTCTTTGATGGCGGTGAAGAAGAATGTTTGCTTACCCTGTCCTTGGATTCTCGGGACCTTAAAATTAAACATCCTGTTTCTTGTATTATGTCCACTCCTCTCATTTGCTTTAACAAAATCATTCTTTAGGTACTCTGGAGCTCTGTCATAGAACATTTTGAAGGCATTAGTGAGCCTGATTTGTTTGGCCCTGTCAGCGACATTGAGCATACCTAGTGACTGAAGTTGTTCCTGGCCAACATGTGATCTGGGTCCTAGGTTCAGCATGAACCTAACCATTTTATTTTGAGTGACCTGAAGTTTGTGCTGTGCTGATTTAGATGATGCAGAGTACCAGGATGACACAGAATAGTCAAAATTACATTGAACAAGCGCTTGGCAGAGGGTCTTTTTGGTCGCCGCGGGCAAGCATCCCACCTGTCTATACAGGTATTTTATACGTGCTCTACACTTACTCAGGATAGATTCCAAAATTGTTTCACCTGACAAACTCGCGTCCAGTTTTAGTCCGAGATATTTAACTTGTGACACTGTTGTTATAGGAATATCATTACAGTTGACCGAGAAGCCCACAATGTCTTTCAGTTTGCGTTTTGTTCCACATAAGATGGCTTCCGTCTTGCCCAGGTGAAGAGATAGTCTATTGTCCACTAGCCATTCACTACATGATTCTAGTTCTTTGGAAAGTGAAGCGGCAATACTTATTGGGTCTTTTCCTGAAACCAGGAGCACGCTGTCGTCTGCATACAGTAATAATTTACATGAGACGCTCAGTTCCATGTCGTTCACATAACAGAGAAAGAGTAAGGGACCAAGGATGCTTCCCTGCGGGACCCCACAGTTAATTGGCATAGGATCAGATATATTATCATCAATTTTGACTCTTTGGGTTCTACCACTAAGATAAGATTTAAACCAGTTCACAGATCCTATGCCCATTGCTTGTAGTTTATTACATAGGATATCATGGTCTACTGTGCCAAACGCTTTTTGTAGATCAAGAAGAACCATACCGGTGTAGTTACCTTTAGACATTTCTTTACGAATGTGATCCGTTAAGTGGATGAGACAGGAGTCTGTCGAGTACATGCATCTGAAACCTGATTGAAACTTATAGAATAGATAATTTTGTTTGAGGTAGTGTTCAATTTGGGTGTATACCGCTCTTTCAAGGATTTTAGATACAATACATAATATGCTAACTGGTCTGTAGTTACCAACTTCTAGTTTATTTCCTTTCTTGAATAGAGGGGTTACAATAGCTTCCTTCAGTTCAGCAGGTACAGTGTTGGTGTTAATTGACAAGTTGATGATGTGAGTTAGGGGGCCTGCTATACCAATGGCTCCATCTCGTAGAAATTTGGCAGGAATTTTGTCTGGTCCTGTGCTTTTATGTACATTTAGGTTAGACAGCTCGTCAAAAGTGTATTTTGGTGTAACATTTTGCAATCCAAATGTGTTTGGGTGTATGTCTTTATCTCTGTAGAAATTTCGAATGGTGGCCGTTGTTGTCGTGTATTTATTGAGAGGTTGAGGTAGGTTCTGTGCAAGTGTGTTTGCTATGGAGGTGAAGGAGTTGAAGTAGGTTGAAATTTGTCGTTTATCGTGGCAAATCTGATCATTAACACCTTACGAGCGGCCTAGGCGGTATATAATATGTAGCCACCAGCGGGGTGTTTTTAGCCAAAATAGGGCTGTTTACGTGATCATTTTCATGCCTAAATAAGTCCCAGAGCGTAAAACAAGTATCTATCCCTGAAAGGGCATAAACAGAGCTTTCCAATGACACCATAACGATCCTTTTATGATGACTAGTTTTCTTGCAACAACCGCGCAACGCGAGTGCAAAAAGCATGTAATTCGGCACTTTCCCCATACAATTCCGTATATAGCGAGTGAGAGAGGGAGGGAGGAGGTGGGATTCGTGTCAGTAGGTGCCGCGGTGGTCTGGAGCAGTCATACGCCCGCTACTCTCCTGCCACCACTTGTCTCTCTCTCTCAGCAACATTACGTGCTGAAATTGCCACACGACCTATGTCGAGCGCCGCCAGATAGTCCAGATTTATTATACTCGACTTATGTTGCGCCCCGACAGTTATGGGTTAATGGTGAGCAATATTAGTGTTAGACGAATCCCTTGTCTTGTTGCTGTAGCCTGTTGTTTTTAGGTGCCTCCATAGTTTCTTTGGGTTATTCTGATATTCCTCTGCCTTATTGTGAAAATAATTAGTTTTCGCTGATTTGATTTCCCTACTTAGTTTATTCCTGGCCCTGTTGAACTCATGTTTCAGACCTTGATCCTGTCTATGTTTCGCTAGCCTTTTTAACAGATTGTCTCTGTGTTCCAGATGGTGTAGTATGTCATTGTTGATCCAGGGGTCTGACCTTGCTTTAATTCGTATGTCTTTCAGAGGAGCTATTTCGTCTAGAATGTTTGTGATGATGGTTCTGAAGCCAACCCATGCGTCATTAACGTTTGTACTTCCAAACACTGGAGACCAGTCTGTATTCCATAAAATGTCCAGAAATGTTTCTTTATTGTAGTTTCTGAGTGACCTTGTTTTGATAATCTTGTGATTCTCTAGGGTAATTTTTGTGGTTTTTCGTGTGCAATATGTGACGAAGTGATCACTTATCCCAGTCTGTATAACCCCTGATTGGGATATTTTGTCCTCTCTGTTACAGTTTATGTGGTCTATTTTTGTGGCAGTGTTCTCAGAGATACGTGTGGGGGTTGTGATGAGTTGTTTGTGATTGTGCATTGTCAGTATATGCCTATATTCTCGTACAAGCCTACCATTTCGTTGTTTGTAACACAGGTTAAAATCCTCTAGTATGATGAATTCATTCCGAGGGTCTAGCGATGACAACGTTCGTTCAAATTTGGTCAAGAATTGTGTGTCGTCTGGTGGCCTATATATAGCATACCCCAATTGTGATGGGTCTTGTCCTCTGCAGGTGTAGATCGATCCACAGAGCTTCGTGATTTTCTACATGGAGGTCGGTCCTGGTTGTGTGTGTGAGGTTGTTTTTTACATACAGACATACTCCTCCCCCATGCCTATTGCGATCATTCCTAACCATATTGAAACCTTGAATGTTTATTTCACCATCGTTTATACTTGAATCCAGCCAGGTTTCTGTGATTGCAATTATTGAAGCTTTGGCCTTATTAGCTAACAAGTTTAATTCTGACAATTTATGGTACATTGATCTGGCGTTAATGTGGATAAGATGGAGCCCTTTGTTAGTGAACACTCTGTATTCATCTTTGATTTTGAATGTGTCCTGGCTGGATTCTGAGTTGTTAATACTAATTGGTTCATTTACATTAATATTCGGTAATGAATGCAAGGCACATATGTTGCATAGGAATTCCCGTTCTTCACTGTTGGTCTTCTTAGAGATGCACTTCATGTGATCTACAGTTTTACACTTAACACAGTTTATGATCCTTTGTTTTCTTGTTATGAGTGATTCACATATTTCACAAATGATTTTAGGACCCTTAATAGCTATTTCCCTACATTTATCGCATTCCACTTCTTTTCTGCTAGTAATGTAAGTACATCGATCGTGTACTGTTTCATTACAACTACTACATTGTGACGTTGTACTCCTTTTGTTGAATCCAATATCGCACACTATACATATTTTCCTGTTACTGTTCATCGTACGTCTGGCGGTGTGGTGATCAGCTGTGCGCCGTGAGCAGCTGATGGTGTGTGAGCGCGTGAAATGAGGACAGGTTGTGGCTCCCCCTTGCCCCCCTCCCACCCCTACCTGTATTTGTTGTTTTATGTCCTTGTTCTTGGCCGTTGTTGCTGTTACTTCATTGTCGATGTGTTTGCTAGAGCTTCCTGTTTGTTTGGGTGTTCTGGTTGCATGTTGCATGTTGCATGCACGAATGAGGCTTTTTGCCTATACCATTCTGCACTGTTCTAAGCTCGTTGTTTGTCTTTGAGGTACGCCAGGAGAACGCTTAATACTTCGGTATTAAGGTTTCTCAAGAGAGCTACCCTTCCCTATAACGTAATATTTGACGCACAGACTTGAGATTTGCACTAGGCAATGCGGCATGCCATGCGCACCAGTATCTTGTATCATTGACTCTAGCTAGACTTTATCAGTCATAGTAGACATTAAGTATATTAACCCAATTACTCTTTTTATGCATACCCATTTATGATTACACAAGCATTTTGCAGCCTAGTTTGATGTATTGAGACACAAACGAGTTAGGCTCTTTTTGTTGAGAGGAATACTGCATTGTTGTAGCGATCATTATTATTGTTGTAGTGTTTAGGATATTCTTGGCTCCGACGGCATTATATATTCTGCCTTTTTGTGTGCATAGCCTGCACGAGCATTGTTCTGCTGCCTGCCTTTTTGGGTTCCATTTCCGATACGAGCATCTTTATAGCATCTAACATTTAAAGAAGATTCCTTGTTGGTGTTGAAGGACTTTAGTGCACTTTCTTTCATGCAGGAGTGCCTGACATTTATTGATTAAAGTAACGTAAGCTGTAACTTCTCTTACCACCTTACTTTGCATACCATAACCAAGCACCTTCGGTTATAGGTAGTAATAGGGTGTTTTCACATAACATTAAGCCTAGAGTAGACGCACATTTATTGAGAGTTTGATAGCCCATTATTGCATATAGAACTCGGAGAGTATTTGTGTTCTTTGTTCACTGGGAATATACATCAGAGGTTGGATCTAGCGCTTTCCGTTGTAGCATTTATGCCATTACTAGTCCAATGAATAAGAGCCCTGATATATTTAAACCTCAGTCGTAACACTCCCTTCAGTATCACCTCTGGCACCGGGCGAAACGAGTGAGGAGCTTTCCGCTGAGCCATCCTCCTCGTCCTGCACACCCTCGGTACCCTACAGATCAGTCGAATCTATGGGTGATGCAGATTCATTACTGTACATCCCCTCGATCAGATCTATCTTCTCCCCAAACAATTCCTCTGGCTGTGCAACCTGGGCCATAGTTCTCGTGCCCGCACACACCGGAAACAAATCGGGAGGCAGCTTCTTAGCCTCCTTGTTCCTCTCCTCCGGCTGTACCTGCTCCGACACCACTACCGGAGGTGGAAAGACTCTACTCCTTGCCATATCTGCTCCAAGCAGAAAATCAATCCCCTCCACAGGTAATGTGTCCACGACTGCTACCTTCGCCGTCGCCGTGACTACAGGACACCTAAGATGAATAGGAACGAGGCTATAACAGGCCTCAGTGTTTACACCTCGACATAACACAAACTCGTCAGATTTTATCTGCTTCCCCGTCAAGTTCAAACACATGGACTGCTTAGCTCCCGAATCCCACCTTGACGGGATACACCTTTCCACACAGCTCTACTTCACCCTCATGAACGAAAGCCCGGCACCAAGCGAGCGAGGCTTCTGGACCTGAATTGGTACTTAGTTGAGACACTTTGTCGGGGGCAGGCTGTGCCACGGCCGTTGGCACCCCATGCTTCACCCTTCGGTTTGCCTCCACCCTCGGTAACAAAGATTCATCCCCTTTGCCTGGGGACAGTTTGGTTTAATATGTCTGACCTGTTTATACCCATAACACCTAACAACACTGGAATCAGGTCGGGCTGGATTTGGTGATTTTTGTTTGTCTCCACCGTTATTATTACGTGTGGGACCAGGGCCACTATTACTGTACCCTCCACGTCCACCTGCTCGGTATTTCTCGTCACGTGCAGTCGTGTGGGGGGGGGGGGGGGGGGGCATATCTGGCACAATCAGTAAAACCCTTGGTTGCCAACACTCGATCGTCAGCTCACACGGCAGCATCAGACAGCTTGCTTCTCACGGATCTTTTGGCAAATCTCTTTTCGACATTGTTGGTAAAGTGTTCTAGCAGGAAAAGCTCAACTGCCTCATTTAAATTTGTTACATTTTCACTCAAAAGCCAACGAAACAAACAATCACGGAGGTACTTAGCAAACTCAACATGAGTATGATTAGGCTTCTTCCTTGCATTATAAAATTTAAGGCGATAGGCTTCTGGTCTGAGTTCATAAGCCTTAAGGATAGCCTACTTTAAATTATCATACTCTGCTAAGTCCTCCACTGACATCCTATCATATGCCTCGAGCGCTTTTCCCTTGAGAACATTTGCCACCAATGCCGCCCAGCGTTCCCGTGGCCACTCGAACTACCGTGCTTTCTTTTCAAATCGCTGGAACCATTCAGTGACTTTTTCCTCGTCAAATGCGGGAACGAGCTTGAAGCTACGAGACAGCTTTAACTCGCTAGATTCCTCCCTGTGTACCGTGCCCACTTGTCCCCTTGTGTACCTACCCCCGTCTACCTCAACTTTGGTTCTTTGTAACTCCATTGTCATTCTCTGTGTTTCTAACCTCTCCTGCATCTCTCTCTCTTTCTCTTCTCTTTTCTCCTACATTTCTCTCTCTTTCTCTTCTCTTTTCTCCTGCATTTCCAATTTCTTCAACTCTAGTTGTACTAGAGCATCACTCGATAGCCGTACCAGGGCAAAAGGAGGGGTTGGTGTAGGAACATAAGCGGGACGGTAACGTGGAGGTGTCGTAGAAAGTCCGGCTGGGATAAATGGGGGGGGGGGAGGTGTAACCTGGTTCTGTGCCGCCCAGCCAGCGGCAGGAGTAGAGTGTAACGGCACGACACTCTCCCCCTCCTGAGACAAGAGCAACATTCCTCCCTCCCCCACTTACCTCTAGCTTGCAAATTACAACGTTGCCACTAAAAAACAACTTCATATACGAAACTAATAACACTCTATTGGCTCATTCTACACAAATGTTTATTGAGACAAAAATGCTTAGAGGCACGGCAAAACTAGTCATGTGCAATTGGAATGGTATCGGAGTGAAACTCACAATACCAGGTTTTTCTAATAGACTTGGTACAGCTGCTTTCAGAAAGTGTTGCACCACTCGAGTCTAGCTACTCCTGAAAGACCCTGGTCATTGTGACAATATATACAGTATATAGATATAGATACATAAACAACGTTTTAAGACTGAGTGCTCCACATATACCTGCAGTTTCAGTCTCTTGTCCTAATGACGGCGTTCCAGGCAACCCTGTTAAATGCTGCTTCACTTGCCAAGTTCTTGGATTTGAGATGGGCACGTATAGTCCGATCCCAGGTCTTCCTCGGTCCACCCCTTGGTGCAGCTCCCTCCACAATTACAGACCTGCATTTGTTCACCCAATTTTGTTCATCCATTCTTTCCACATGTCCATACCATCCTAGTCTACTTGAACGCATCACCTCGCTAATACTCTTCATACCTAAACGTCTCCTCAGCTCAACATTTGTTATTCTATCCTGTAGCCTGGCCCCACACATCCATCTCACCATTCTCATCTCATTATTACGTTCTATTAACTGTATATATTCTCTATATATATATATATATATATATATATATATATTGTTAAAAATCTGGACCTCAGTTGCTTAGAGGCAGTATACAAATATAATTACTAATGCAAATGCACCTTGTCTCTCTACCAAACAACACCACAACGCAACAGGTAAGAGCACTATGAATGCTTCCAGGCTCTTCTCAGGGCTTAAGGTGCACACTGCCCTGCTCCTATTCTGAATAGTAAGTAGAACAGAAATACTCATGTAAGTTACTAGCTACGAGAACTCGAAACCAACACCGGGATTAGCAATGCTGGGTTGGATAATCAAAACAGTTAAATACATAGGCTACCAGCAGACATCAAAGAAAACAAAGAGTGCAGGTGTACTTCGAGCATAATAGGCTATGCGCGCCCTCGACAGTACTAAACCGTGCGCAAACCAGCCAACGGTAATCCACTCTCAACCCAAGAGAGTTACCACATATTTTATACATATTATAATGATCTAACAATACAAGGCAGTGTCCTAATATGACTACTAACCTCGGGGTGATATTAGTGGAGGCAGGGTGCCCTGACCACCTCTAATATCACACCAATATATCCTACTTCACCCTGGGCCCCCCAGTGAGATACCGCCCGAAACAATGAACTCTTAGAGAGTCCACCTCTCTTACTCACTTAACTAGGGGGGGGGGGGTCCAGACTGAAGTTGGATTCCTAATTAACATTAAACACTCCGTTGCCTCAGTTCGAAACCCGAGATAGGGAACAAACAATCGCTGGGGCAGAACCGTCAAGGTTGCTACCGGGTCCTAAGCACGAACACTGGGAAAATATGTAGGGGGTATGGATGTGTGTGTGTATGGACTGTCTATGGGATTAACAGTGCTTATTAGTAAGGGCCCCGGCAAGCCTCCCAAGCTCTCCCTATCACGGATCCCGAAGTATGACACCGGAGGTACAGAACATATGATAAAAATGGAAATATAATAAAATGCTGATCAGAGGAAAAGAAGAATTAAAAGAATACATTAATGTCTAGGATTCTCTGTTAATTACGTTACGTTACTATTATGCAAGCAAGGACAAAAAAAAGGGGCAGACTGATGGGTCACAAGAGAGAGAGGACACCAACTATCTAGTCTGGCCGCCTACCAGAGAATGATGAGGCCTGCCGCCTGGCGTGGCTAGCGGGAGCCAGCCTCAAACTAAGGGGTTGCAATATATCACCACATGATAATATGACAACACTAAGACACTTTACAAGAATAACTTATACTAACGTATTCCTGTGTTAACATATTGGCTAAAACAGCGTGGCAGATAAAATAAAGTATATCTTGATATTGCAACACAACTAAACTTGCAACGGTCACATAATTAAATTAAACTCGTGGTGCTGGCACGATCGCCCCCCCTCCCGAGACAAGAGCAACATTCCTCCCTCACCCACTTACCTCTAGCTTGCAAATGGCAACGTTACCACTAAAAAACAACTTCATATACGAAACTAATAACACTCTATTGGCTCATTCTACACAAATGTTTATTGAGACAAAAATGCTTAGAGGTACGGCAAAACTAGCCATGTGCAATTGGAAGGGTATCGGAGTGAAACTCACAATACCAGGTCTTTCTAATAGACTTGGCACAGCTGCTTTCATAAGTCTGGCACCACTTGAGTCTAGCTACTCCTAAAAGACCCTAAAAGACCCTGTCCATTGGGACACCCTCACACGGGGGGGGGGGGGGGGGGGGGTTCGGAGCTTTGAAACAAAACTTTCAGCATTAGTTTACAAATGCAAAATATTTACATTGACAGTCTTTTGTATTTTTACATTTTATAGATTTTTCTAACATGAGTAAATATGACTTACTAACTAAGTGGTGGGGAGATTGTAGGCACCAATCGATCAGGGCTAGACCCAGGTGAGGTTATAGGCATGTGATAAAGAGTCGCTGGAACTCCTGTTTCATTTGCTTGGCCTCTCTTACTGATTTTCTTTGTGCCTCATTTACACTGAGAGCAATCCAGCTAGCTCTCACAAACACCTCCTCCTCCTATCCACTTCACTACACTAAACATGCACATCACACTTCATTCCTCCACACCAAAATTTAATAAAACAAAATTATGAATTCTAGCCCAGCCTCGGAGTCAGCAGGGGGGGGGGGGACCATAAATACCCCCTCACCCGACCGACCATCCCCTGACGACTCCACAAAATTACCTGGACCTCGGCCTGTTACTCTTTCTATTAATTTCTGCAACATTCGCGGACTTCCTCTAACTTTCACTATGTTGAGCACCACCTCTCCTCCTACAAACCTGATCTTCTCTTCCTCACCGAAACTCAGGTGTCTGTAGCAACATCCAGCAGCCCCTTCTCTGTATCCTCCTACTTTCTCTATCCTAGTTTCAAAGCCAAAGGCGGATGTTGTGCATATGTGCACAACAAACTCACTTGCTCTCGTGTTCCCGATTTCGACTCCTCTGAATTCTCAACTTTATGGCTCAAACTTTCCTGTCATTCTCTTACTAAATATTTCTGTGCTGTCTATCTTTCCCCTAACTCTACCAACTTTCCCAAATTCTTTGACTTTCTAAACTCTACAGTGGAACACATTCTATCCATTTCTCCTTTCTCAGAAATCTCCATCTTAGGAGATTTCAACGTTCACCACCACCAATGGCTCTCCTCTCACACTACTGATCCACCTGGTGAACAAGCCTACGTCTTTTCTATCCTAAATGACCAAGAGCAGTTAGTTCAGCAACCCACTCGCATCCCGGATCGCATCGGAGATCGGCCCAACATTCTTGACTTGTTTCTAACTTCTAGCCCTTCTTCTTATACTGTCGATCTTTTCTCTCCTTTGGGCTCCTCCGACCATAAACTTATCTCTGTCACCTGTCCTATCTCTCCAGTACGGCCACCCAATCCTCCTAGCCGGCGGCGCTTGTGGCACTTTGGTGCTGCCGACTGGGAGGCTCTACGGTAGTACTTCTTTGATTTCCCATGGAATGATTTCTGCTTCCGTGGCCGAGGACCCTCGGAGAGTGCTGAACGCATTACCGAGGTAATCGTATCGGGCATGGAAGCATACATTCCATTCTCTTTCTCTCAGACTAATGCTAAAGAATCTTGGTTTACTCACGCCTGTTCTACTGTTGTCCGCAATAAGGAGGAAGCATTCAAACGGTACAGACGCCTTAAAACTCAAGACTCTCATTATTCCTATGTTTCTGCTCGGAATCAAGCCAAATCTGTTCTTCGACTTGCCAAACACTCTTTCATCAATAATAAATGCACTGAACTATCCAACTCTAGCTCTTCCCAAGCTTTCTGGCATCTAGCCAAAAACCTATCCAACAATTTCTCTTCCTCGTCTGTCAATGCCCCCTTTCCCACTCTGATGGCACAACCATCACTTCTTCCTCTGACAAAGCTAAACTCTTCGCTCAAACTTTTGCTAGAAACTCCACCTTGGATGATTCCGGTGCTATTCCTCCCTCTCCACCCTCCTCTCTCTTACTTATGCCTAATATCCTAATCTCTTCTAAAGATGTACTCTCTACCCTCTCTGGGCTTAACACTAATAAGGCGTACGGTCCGGACGGTGTTCCTCCTGTTGTTCTCAAAAACTGTGCTTCCGTGCTGACTCCCTGCCTAGGCAAACTCTTTCGTCTCTGTCTATCCTCTAACGTCTTCCCTTCATGCTGGACGTTTGCTCACATTCAACCTGTCCCAAAGAAGGGTGACCGCTCTCAACCCTCCAACTATCGTCCAATTGCTCTCATCTCTTGTCTTTCTAAAGTTTTTGAAACTATTCTTGCTACCAAATTTCTTAAGCATTTCTCTTCTAATAATCTGCTCTCAGATCGCCAGTATGGCTTCCTTAAGGGTCGCTCTACTGGTGATCTTCTTTCATAGCTTACTAATTCTTGGTCATCCTCCTTTCGGGACTTCGGTGAGACTTTTTTCTATTGCACTAGACATATCGAAAGCCTTCGACAGAGTCAGGCACAAATCTTTTATTTCTAAACTACCCTCCTTCGGTTTCTATCCTTCCATCTGTGCCTTTGTCTCTAATTTCCTTTCCGGCCATTCCATGGCCCCGGTTGTGGACAGCCATTGTTCACTTCCTCACCCTATAAACTCCGGTGTTCCTCAGGGCTCTGTCCTATTTCCTATTCTCTTTCTAATTTTTATAAATGATCTCCTTAACTGTACCTTAAATCCCATCCATACATACGCAGACGACTCAACCTTACACTACTCCATTAGTTTTTCAGAACGCCCCAGCCAGCAATCCCTTAACGACAAACGTAATGAAGCCATAGAACTCTTAAATTCTGATCTAAATACTATCTCCAATTGGGGCAGAGAAAACCTTGTTACCTTTAATGCTTCCAAAACCCAATTTCTCCATCTATCTACTCGTCAGGATCTCCCAGCGGACTATCCCTTATTCTTCAACAATACAAAAATCAACCCTTCATCTTCGCTCAATATTCTTGGTGTCTCTTTTTCTTCTGCTCTCATTTGGAAGGCCCATTTTACCAGTCTTGCTAAGGTAGCCTCCCAGAAGCTGGGTGTGCTCAACCACCTTAGGGGGTTCTTTTCCTCTGCACAGCTTCTTGCTCTGTACAGGGGCATAGTGCGTCCTTGTATTGAGTATTGTTCACATGTGTGGGGAGGTTCCTCTCACACCGCTCTCCTAGACAAAGTTGAACTTTCGTATCATTAACTCCCGTCCACTCTCGAACTCTCTGCAATCTCTCTCTCTCCTCCGCAATGTTGCATCTCTCTCGCTATTCTATCGCTACTATAATAATCAGTGTTCCTCAGAGATTTCCCAGTACATACCACCTCCCTTACGTAGGGTGTGTGGTACCCGTCTTGCAACTCAGTCCCACCCCTACTCTGTGCAAGTCTCCAACCCAAGAGTGAAATGTTACTCTCAAACTTTCTTCTACTCAACAGCTGAGCTCTGGAACTCTCTCCCAGAATCAGTCTTTCCCTCTTCCTATGATCTAAATTGCTTCAAACTCTGTGTGTCCAGGCATTTTGGCTCGAACGTCCCTTGATTTTGGCCCTGTCACTCTTTCAACTATGGGGGAGGCACTCGCTATAGGCAGTTCTGCCTTTTGCCTCCCTCAATCACATAGAAAAAATAAAATAAAAAAATAGCCTCGGGCTCTCCTATCATTCCTCAGAGGACTCACGGGACAAACAGTCTGCCAGGACATTATCAACACCACGGATGTGCCTAACATCGAGATGATATTCTTGCAACATCAAACTCCAGCGAGTAAGTCTCTGGTTTTTGTCCTTGGGTTTATTAAGAAACTGCAAAGGATGATGGTCAGAGTAGATTCTGAGCGCCGGCCCATATGGTGACAAATAAACAGCGAAATGGTGTAAACTTAAAATAATAGCTAGCAACTCCCTTTCGATCACAGAATAATTATTTTGTGCTCGGTTAAACTTTTTCGAAAAGTAGGAAATGGGGTGCTCAACATCATCTCCGAACTCTTGCATCAACACAGAGCCGGCACCCATATCGCTCGCATCTACTGCCAAGACAAAAGGCCTGTTGAAATCTGGGGCACGTAATATAGGATGGCAACAGAGGAGGCTTTTGACATCTTTGAAAGCCTGCTCACACTATGTTGTCCATTTAAATGGTTTGTTCTTTTGTAGCAAATTTGTAAATGGGGAAAGCACGGTGGAATATCCTTTGATGAACCGGCGATAATAGCCTATCATGCCAAGGAAACGTTGCACGGCTTTCTTATTATTAGGTGCTCGGAAACTCTGGATAGCCTCCACCTTCGCCCGAGGGGGACAGACCTGGCCGTGGCCAACAACACAACCCAGATATTGCACCCGAGCCTGCACGAACTCGCACTTTGCCAGGTTGACCACTAAACCAGCCTCAGACAACTTCCGGAAAAGCTCACCCACATTGGCCAAATGGTCAGTCCAATTTGTGTCATAAACAACCACATCATCTATGTAGACCAAACAATTGGGGACATCATGCAAAACCCTGTCCATTAACCGCTGAAATGTGGTGGGAGCATTCTTCAAGCCGTACAGCATTACCTGGCACTGATACACTCCTCCACCCACCACAAAACTAGCTATTTTCTTGGCACGTTCTGTTAGTGGGACTTGCCAATAGCCTTTAACTAAGTCCACTTTTGTGATGAACGTGGCTGCCCCAATCTTGTCTACCGAGTCATCAACTCTCGGTAAAGGGTAGGTATCTGTCTTGGAGAGTAAATTTACTTTGCGAAAATTGACACAGAAGCGGATCTTACCATCAGGCTTATGCTGCAAAGTTACTGGGCTTGACCACTCACTCCAGCCTTTCTTGATGAGACCCTTGTCAACCAAATACCTCAGCTCAGCGTCAAGAGCGAGCTGCTTCTGTGGATTAACTCTATAAGGTGGTGATTTGATAGGCTTATTCTCTTCCACATCGATGTCATGCACCGCCCAAGATGTCAAACCTGGTGCATCCCCGAACACGTGTGGATAAGCCCACAAGGTAGTAAACATCTCCTTAACCCTTTCCGGAGGTAAATGGGTCAATTTCTCCTGCAGGGCCAGGTACCCGTTCTCGGCCCATATCCCAGCCGGCACAGCCTCACCTGGCAAAAGCTCCCTCTCCTCCTCCTGCTCCTCCTTCATGCCTTCTACAACCAGGACTGGGCAACGAGACACGGCATCCTGGTCCCTGGGACCGGAGAATTGGGGAGAATGTAGAGGGGGGTTGAGAGGGACTGCAGGAGCCTTGCCTGGCGTTCCCACAGTGCATGAACCGCTAGCCCCGGGACGCGGGTTAACCAACCACCATCCACCAGGCCCGGGCTCAACCTGCACCTCCGAATCTAACCTCCAGTCAATAACATGGCAAGAAATTGACCATATCTGACTCAACTTTCCCCACTGACCCGTTCTGAGCGGATACAGTAGCACAAACTGCCTCAGACAACTCCCCGTTAACACCAGCAGGTGACTGATCGGCGCCCAGGCAACTCTCTTGGCTAGCCCCTTTAGGTGACATAGCCTGTGTGCCCGCCGCACGATAGTACCTCTTCAACATGTTAATATGGCAGAGCTGATAGGTCTTACATCTGTCGGGAGTACTCTCCCCGACCTTAGAAAACAAGTGTGTCAATGAAGCATCACTCTGCGGCGCCTCACCAATCTCCCCTGGTGCCACGGTGGTAAGATTAGATATAGCCTTCAAGTCAGTCTGATTTGATGATACAGGATCAACCGGTCCTCCCGTAGGGACCCGATCGCTCCCTTCAGTATCACCTCTGGCACCGGGCGAAACGAGTGAGGAGCTTTCCGCTGAGCCTTCCTCCTCGTCCTGCACACCCTCGGCACCCTGCAGATCAGTCGAATCTATGGTTGATGCGGATTCATTACTGTACATCCCCTCAATCAGATCTATATCCTCCCCAAACAATTCCTCCGGCTGTGCAACCTGGGCCATAGATCTCGTGCCCGCACACACCGGCAACAAATCGGGAGGCAGTTTGTTAACCTCCTTGTTCCTCTCCTCCGGCTGTACCTGCTCCGACACCACTACCGGAGGTGGAAAGACTTAACTCCCTGCCTATCTGCTCCAAGCAGAAAATCAATCCCCTCCACAGGTAATGTGTCCACGACCGCTACCTTCGCCGGCGCCGCGACTACAGGACACCTAAGATGAACAGGAACGAGGCTATAACAGGCCTCAGTGTTTACACCTCGACATAACACAAACTCGTCAGATTTTATCGGCTTCCCCATCAAGTTCAAACACATGAACTGCTTAGCTCCCGAATCCCTAAGAACCTTGACTGGATACACCTTCCCACACAGCTCTACTTCACCCTCATGAACGAAAGCCCGGCACCAAGCGAGCGAGGCTTCTGGACCTGCATTCGTACCTAGTTGAGACACTTTGTCGGGGGCAGGCTGTGCCATGGCCGTTGGCACCCCATGCTTCACCCTTCGGTCTGCCTCCAACCTCGGTATCAAAGATTCATCCCCACCTCCCTGGATACCAACAATAAACGACACATGCTTAGCAGGCGCTGCAGAAGACTTTGCCTTGGGACAGTTTGGTTTAATATGTCCAGTCTGTTCACACCCATAACACCTAACAACACTGGAATCAGGTCGGGCTGGATTTGGTGATTTTTGTTTGTCTCCACCTTTACTATTACGTGTGGGACCAGGGCCACTATTACTGTACTCTCCGCTTCCACCTGCTCGGTACTTCTCGTCACGTGCAGTCGTGGGTGGGGCATATATGGCACGATCAGTAAAACCCTTGGTTGCCAACACTCGATTGTCAACCCAAACGGCAGCATCAGACAGCTTGCCGGGGCGCTTCTCATGGATCTTTTGGCAAATCTCTTTGTCGACATTGTTGGTAGAGTGTTCTAGCAGGAAAAGCTGAACTGCCTCATTTAAATTTGTTACATTTTCACTCAAAAGCCAACGAGACAAACAATCACGGAGGTACTTAGCAAACTCAACATGAGTATGATTAGGCTTCTTCCTTGCATTAAAAAATTTAAGGCGATAGGCTTCTGGTCTGAGTTCGTAAGCCTTAAGGATAGCCTGCTTTAAATTATCATACCCTCATACCCATAAGTCATACCCATAAGTCCTCCACTGACATCCTATCATATGCCTCGAGCGTTTTTCCCTTGATAACATTTGTCACCAATGCCGCCCAGCGCTCCGGTGGCCACTCGAACTCCCGTGCTTTCTTTTCGAATCGCTGGAACCATTCCGTGACTTTTTCGTCGTCAAAAGCGGGAACGAGCTTTAGGCTACGAGACAACTTTAACTCGCTAGATTCCTCCCTGTGTACCGTGCCCACTTGTCCCCTTGTGTACCTACCCCCGTCTACCTCAGCTTTGGTTCTTTGTAACTCCATTGTCATTCTCTGTGTTTCTAACATCTCCTGCATCTCTCTCTCTTTCTCTTCTCTTCTCTCCTGTATATCCAATTTCTTCAACTCTAGTTGTACTAGAGCATCACTCCATAGCCCTACCGGGACAAAAGTATGGGGTGGTGTAGGAACATAAGCGGGACGGTAACGTGGCTGAATCGTAGAAAGTCATGCTGGGATAAATGGGGGGGGGCAGGTGTAACCTGGTTCTGTGCCGCCCAGCCAGCGGCAGGAGTAGAGTGTAAAGGATATAAATGGAGTTGAGTAAGTTGGGGCACACCAGGGGGCATGTCAGGCAACAACGAGGGAACAACAGTAGGACCTGTCAACTGGGAAGACGTTATGCTATCATTAAAAGGACTGGATGTGCGCGGCGGAGAGCGTGCAGGTGTGATATAGCCTCCTGCCGGCACAGTTGTTGGTTCAGCCTCCTCTAGAACATCATAATAATACTGCCATATATACTGCTGACATGCTTCCTCGTGATAAGAAGAGACACCTCTACTCCCAGCACTGATGCTATCAACCTCAATTCCTCCACCAGTCCCAACTGCATCTGTTCCCATTCTGGAGAACTCCGAAGTAACACTCTCGCATCCTCCTCACTGGTGATGTGCAACGGCACGACACTCTCCCCCTTCTCCTCTCCTGCTTGTTGTTCAGACATAGTAAAATAAAATGCTAGACACCTATTCTAAAAAAAAATCCTCTGATCAAAATAAATCTTACTAATACTGCTGGTACTATTCTGATTACTCTGGGCAAGGTCGCCACTGTTACGAATCTGGACCTCAGTTGCTTAGAGACGGTATACAAAAATAATTACTAATGCAAATACACCTTGTATCTCTACCAAACAACACCATGACGCAACAGGTAAGAGCACTATGAACGCTTCCAGGCTCTTCTCAGGGCTTAACCCGGGAGCTGCGGGTAGACTCTTAAGAGTTCCCCCGGCGCACTGCGGGTAGACTCTTAAGAGCAGAGACTTTGAACACGTACCAAAACCGCGCGTTTATAGCCAGGCGGCTGAAAATTGGTGTGGGTATTGTACTACATGTCAACTCTCGATACCACCCCGCCAAACGCTCGCCCCGCACTCGTGCAAGCACCACCGCGCCAGTAACCACGCACTAGTCATGGAGCCTACACGTCCCTCACGCTCGCTCCCTGATGACACAACCAGCCCTCCTTCTGGTGGTGTTAGCCGCCGTGGAAGGCAGAGGGTGGCTGCCAAAGACCCTAGCTACCAGTACGACACGCCCTACAGCTCAGAGGACGAATCACCAGCACCAAAAGCACGTAAAACACGTGCAAGCAGGGCAATGGCACAGAGGTCATTGGTCTTTCGGGACACTGCCACCACGACCCAGGCCACTGCAACAACCACTACCACCACCACTGCCACCACTGCCACCCCTGCCACCCCTGCCACCGGTACCAGCGACGCAGGAGGCCGCCCTAGGGCTGCATTACCTGCGGGGGCAGGAAAAATTAAAGGCACGGGCGTAGGGAAGAGAACCCGTACGCCAGCCACAGTGCCCCTACCACCACCACCACCACCAGCCGCCCCTGGCCCAGCTGCCCCTGCTGCCCCTGCCGCCCCTGCCGCCCCTGCCGCCCCTGCTGCCCCTGCCGCCCCTGCCGCCCCTGCCCAAGGAACAGGGAAGGGGAAGGGGAAAGGGAGAGGGAAAGTGACTGGGAAAGCGACTGCTGGCCCTGGTGTCCCTGCCGGCCCTGCTGCCCCTGCCGCCCCTGCTGCCCCTGCCGCCCATGCCGCCCCTGCCGCCCCTGCCGCCCCTGCCCAAGGAACAGGGAAGGGGAAGGGGAAAGGGAGAGGGAAAGCGACTGGGAAAGCGACTGCTGGCCCTGGTGTCCCTGCCGGCCCTGCTGCCCCTGCCGCCCCTGCCGCCCCTGCTGCCCCTGCCGCCCCTGCCGCCCCTGCCCAAGGAACAGAGAGAAGGGCGACAGGCACCACCATCATCTTGCCATCAAGGCCACGCACCACTGCTGCCCCTGCCGCCGCCGCCCCTGCCGCCGCCGCCGCCCCTGCCGCCGCCCCTGCCACCACCTCTGCTGTCCCTGTCCATAAGACTCCCGCACGTGCCAAAGTGACCCGGAAAAATCTTACACCATCTAAGTATGCCGCCCTGCTGTTTGATGGTGATTCGCAGGACATTGGCAGCCCGGGTTTCGACGACGAAGCCCTAGCACGGGACCAAGGGTGGGGGGATTTGGGAGTGGACAGTGGGAGTGAGTCCGACGTCGGTGACGAAAACGAGGAAGGGCATCGTC
The DNA here is from genome assembly GCA_032716605.1 of Paralithodes platypus. Lineage (NCBI taxonomy): Eukaryota > Metazoa > Arthropoda > Malacostraca > Decapoda > Lithodidae > Paralithodes > Paralithodes platypus. The sequence goes on along the minus strand of CM064548.1, from coordinate 33,423,489 downwards.
TGTCGAGTGAAGAGGAGGGTAATGATGATGAAGTGCTGTATCGCGACCATGGAAGCGATATTTCAGACGCAGAAGAAGACGCAGACGACATTCCGATCCCTGGCATGCCTTCGTTCGATTGGTCTGACGGGGTCAATTTTGTACCTGACGTGCCCCAGTTCAATCCTGGGACGTCAGGAACAACTGACAACTGGCCCTGTGATGATCAAGCGAATGAAAGCGACTTCTTCCTCGCTTTTTTCGACATGGAGGTAATGACGTACATCGTTGCCCAAACAAACGCCTACTACAGGTGGGTGTTTGGCAGATTGGACGTCCTTTCTCCAAAAGCGAGAATACGAGGCTGGGTGGATACGACTGTGGCAGAATTTCTGACGTTCTTTGCCTTGTTGTTCCTCATGCCTCTGATCAAGAAGCATGTGTTGCAACACTACTGGAAGCACGACCCTCTCATCGCCACCCCAACTTTCAATAAGTTCATGACTCGTGACAGATTTTTGTTGCTGCTAAGATTTATGCACTTTGCAGACAACGAAAATCCTAACAGGATTGACAGGATATGGAAAGTTCGGGATGGGTTCACCATGTTGTTGGAGAGGTATAGGAAATACTTTTACCCCTTCCTCAATTTGGTGATTGATGAGTCGCTCGTGCTCTTCAAAGGACGTCTTGTTTTCAAGCAGTATATCCCCTTGAAGAGGCATAGGTTCGGAATCAAGCTCTTCGTGTTGTGCGACTGTGAAACTGGAATAGTGCTTGACATGATCGTGTATACAGGCAATGACATTGACATACCGAAAGCCGCTGCCAATGACCCCATGGGCATGTCAGGTGCCATCGTCAGGAAAATGTTGGCACCTTACCTGGGCAAAGGCCACATCATCTACACTGACAACTGGTATACTTCTCCTGCTCTCTGCCAGTTTCTTTATGACAACCAAACGGGGTCATGTGGGACTGTCAGAAAGACAAGAAAGTTTATGCCAAAGTTCACAGGTGATGTCATTCCTCTCACAGATGCCTCCTCCAGTGACACACCTTCAGAAGACGACCTGGCCAAGGAACACCGCGAGAGGCATGTGCGAAGAAGGCGACGAAAGGGGCAGAAATACAAGCAGCTCGAGAAGTGTGTGGGAAACTGATAGCCCTGAAGTGGAAGGATAAGCGAGACGTCCACCTGCTTTCCACCGTCCACACAGGTGCCCAGGTGGATTCTGGCAAAATCCACTACCGAACCAGGAAGACAATCTACAAGCCCGACATGGTAGTGGACTACACCAAAAACATGCGCCTGGTGGACAAGTCTGACTGTCAGCTGTCAGGTGTTGAGTGTCTGAGGAAGACTGTGAAGTGGTATCACAAGCTCTTCCTCCACCTAGTTGACATAACGATGCTGAACGCCTACAACTTGTGGTTGGTGAAGAAGGATATGGCCCCAAACCAGAAGCTGAAATTCCGGGAGTTCGTGTACAACGTCTCCTACCAACTCCTGGAGAAGTATGCCACCACCACTCACAGACGTACGGCATGGCGTGGGGATCACGTTCCTGACCGCATCCAGCTGGGTGTCGAAAGACACTACACAACCAACACCGAGCTGATTGGCACTCGTCACAGGCAGGTGCAGTGCACCGTCTGCAGCTCCAGTGTGAGGAAACCCCATGTGACCAAAAGAGTCACCTCAATGTGCGCTGAGTGCAAAGTTGCACTCTGCCTGGGTGACTGCTTCAGGGACTACCACACCTTCAAGAACTACTGAGTGTCGGCCCCTGCCCTGCCCTGCCCTGCCCTGGACTCGCCCCGTGCCCTGCCCTGGACTCGCCTCCTGCCCTGCCCTGCCCTGGACTCGCGCCCTACCTTACCTGACCTGACCTAATTGATCACGCTACCTCATAATGTAACATATATATTATATAATGTATAAGTTCCAAAGATGTCCCTGTGATATAGCTTTTACATTATATAATTGTATGTTTCATTATTTAGTTTATAAGTTTCAAAGATTTACATGTAATATGCCTTATTTTTTTAGTATATCAATATATATGTTTGTTATTAGCCTAAGTAATGTGTATATAATTATTTTCTTACCTCAAATGAATTGTACAAAAATAAATATGTTTCAATAAATCATGTCAAACCTACTATGATAATAAAAAAACAATAAAAAAAGAAAAAAAGAAAACAAGGTCATGTCATTGTATTCTTACAATATGATATATTCTATGAATATTTCATATTGTTTGAATACAATGGCATGATCTTGTAAAAAAAAAAATTTATAAAATTTTTCTAGACAATATAAAACCTTCCCCATAACCCCCTCCTGGATTCGATCCCACTACCCTACGACACTTTGAGTTTTCCAGTCCGCGACCTTACCAACCATGCCACAGGAGCTCATACCAAATATCACTCAAAACTTCGTGTGTACAATCGAAATGACAATATACAAAAAAAAAATGAATTATCCCACCAATTTACGTTTGTAAATTGATGGGATTATCAATTATATCATGCCAAGGTTTATAATAGTTTGTCTCTGTCAAGAATTAGTAATTATATAACTTTATTCTGTCCAAAAATTGCCCAAACACTCAGCAAAATTGCCCCTCTCAGTGTGACTCCACTCATTTTCACACGGTCAGGCGGTCACGAGGTGACCCTTGCCGCTCCTTGATTCTCCAGCTACAGCAGCTCTGTCTGGGAACAAAATTGGTATAAATACAATAATGGATAAAATACTCTTCACAAATACATTTGTATTGTATAATATTGTAAATAAAAATGAATAATAACTGTGTGGGTGTCGAAAATTGCTCAACCAGCTTTCTTATGTCTCGCCTACGCGCGTATATTGGATTATACATAGTCATGACTGTCATACAAATAATTGCAGTAGGTCTCGAATATACATTTAGATTGCATATTACTTCGAAATAAATAAGTAAACGTTTCTCTGGTGGCAATCTACCCTTTCGCAGGTGTAAGGAGACACCAGTCTATATTTAGCCCTCTATCACAACAGGCAATCTGCCTGTGTTGACTCAGCACCGTCGCTGGTGGTCTATAAATATAGTACTTTATTTACAGTCAATGGCCTACATGTTTCTGTGGTACTTCACATGTGTCTAAAATGCAATGTCTGGTTGCATAAAAATGCAATTCTGAAGTCCATTTATATGTACGACATACGCATGTCTCAGTTTCTCTCTCTCTCTCTCTCTCTCTCTCTCTCTCTCTCTCCATTCCTGACTCATGTTATTGTAGACCTGTTGATGGCAACGAACACCAGCCATCTGGTAGACATAAGGGTCAAAATACCAAACATCAATACGCCTGGGGCGCCTCCACAATTATCACTAAGCTGGTTATCTATCTAGAGATCTGCCTTACTTCCATCTCTCCACGACTCACTCACTCACTGCACCCCTGCATGCCTCCCTCGCACCCACCCACCCACCCCCAACCCCCCTTTCAGGCTTCCGTCTGCTAGAAACACATTCACAATTTGCGTAAATATCGCATCAATTGGGCTATATGCGGTATATTCCTTGTTATATGGGACGCCTACATATGTACACGTCTTTATTATAGCATGAGAGTGCTCTAAATACAAGATTGACGTGTTATTTCGGGCGTTACACAGCCTCTCCCCCTTTCTTTCCCACCACAACTCACTCACACCTTGGTTCACGCATAGAAACTCATTGATAATGTGCGTAAATATCGCATGAATTGGTTTATATGCGGTATATATTTTGATATATGGCACGTATACATACGTACAAGTCTGTATTATAGCGTGACAGTGCTCTACGTACAAGATATACGTGATATGTATGGCGTAAACCACACTCTCAGCTCATAAATTGCCGCCAAACCTCCAACACATCTTCATTCCCGCCTAAATATTCTCTTATAATTCCCTTATATATTGCAATTTTTGGTCACTATGAGGCATATTCATTGTTATATGGGTGCCCTACACACGTATACATACTCTAAATAGCCTAAAAGGGCTCGAAAAAGGAGATATACGTGATAATACGCGGTAACCCACCCCCTCCTCCCTCTCCTTCTATCCCCTGCGCGCGTAAATATTCGGCAGGGAAATCTCGCCGCTCGATGACAATCTAGCCGCGCGGTGCCATTCGCTCCACATTTTTCAACTACGGACCGTTCCCCTACCCCCCCAGACATTTTTTGGGGGGTCAAATATATATGGGCCGATGCACGCAAACATTCCCTACACGATGATGTACTTTTTATCGAAATTGGCAATAGGTCCCAAAATCATCATAGGTGCGCACAGTCTTACCCTGTAGAAAACCCCCTGTGCGCCGCGGAGAGGTTAAGGTGCACACTGCCCTGCTTCTATTCTGAATAATAAGTAGAACAGAAATACTCATGTAACTTACTAGCTACGAGAACTCGAAACCAACACCGGGATTAGCAATGCTGGGTTGGATAATCAAAACAGTTAAATACATAGGCTACCAGCAGACATCAAAGAAAAAAAAGTGCAGGTGTACTTCGAGCATAACAGGCTATGCGCGCCCTCGACAATACTAAACCGTGCGCAAACCAACAACCGGTAATCCACTCTCAACCCAAGAGAGTTGCACATAATATTTTATACATATTATAATGATCTAACAATACAAGGCAGTGTTCTAATATGACTACTAATCTCTGGGTGATATTAGTGGAGGCAGGGTGCCCTGACCACCTCTAATATCACACCAATTTATTCTACTTCACCCTGGGCCCCCCAGTGAGATACCGCCCGACACAATGAACTCTTAGAGAGTCCACCTCCCACACTCACTTAACTATGGGGGGGGGGTCCAGACTGAAGCTGGATTCCTAATTAATATTAAACACTCCGTTGCCTCAGTTCGAAACCCGAGATAGGGAACAAACAATCACTGGGGCAGAACCGTCAAGGTTGCTACCGGGTCCTAAGCACGAACACTGGGAAAATATGTAGGGGGTATGGATGTGTGTGTGTGTGGACTGTCTATGGGATTAACAGTGCTTATTAGTAAGGACCCCGGCAAGCTGATCCCAGCTCTCCCTATCACGGATCCCGAAGTAAGCCACCGGAGGTACAGAACATATGATAAAAATGGAAATATAATAAAATGCTGATCAGAGGAAAAGAAGAATTAAAAGAATACATTAATGTCTAGGATTCTCTGTTAATTACGTTACGTTACTATTATGCAAGCAAGGACAAACAAACATTTTGGCTCGAACGTCCCTTGATTTTGGCCCTTTCACTCGTTCAACTATGGGGGAGGCACTCGCTATAGGCAGTTATGCCTTTTGCCTCCCTCAATCACATAGAAAAAAAAAAAAAAAAAGGGGCAGACTGATGGGTCACAAGAGAGAGAGGACACCAACTATCTAGTCTGGCCGCCTACCAGAGAATGATGAGGCCTGTCGCCTGGCGTGGCTAGCGGGAGCCAGCCTCAAACTAAGGGGTTGCAATATATCACCCCACGATATAACAACACTAAGACACTTTACAAGAATAAACTTATACTAACGTATTCCTGTGTTAACATATTGGCTAAAACAGCGTAGCAGATAAAATAAAGTATATCTTGATATTGCAACACAACTAAACTTGCAACGGTCACATAATTAAATGAAACTCGTGGTGCTGGCACGATCGCCCCCTCCCGAGACAAGAGCAACATTCCTCCCTCACCCACTTACCTCTAGCTTGCAAATTACAACGTTGCCACTAAAAAACAACTTCATATACGAAACTAATAACACTCTATTGGCTCATTCTACACAAATGTTTTTTGAGACAAAAATGCTTAGAGGTACGGCAAAACTAGTCATGTGCAATTGGAGGGGTATCGGAGTGAAACTCACAATACCAGGTCTTTCTAATAGACTTGGCACAGCTGCTTTCATAAGTCGGGCGCCACTCAAGTCTAGCTACTCCTAAAAGACCCTAAAAGAACCCTGGTCATTGTGACAATATATATATATACATAAAATTATATATATATATCTATATATATATATTTATATATATATCTATATATCTATATATATATATATATATATATATATATATATATATATATATATATATATATATATATTGTCACAATGACCAGGGCTCTTTTCGGTCCAGGGTTCGAATCCCGTTATATCAATGGGAATATAATATTGGGATGAAAATTGTGTTGTACCTAGTATCAGTGCATTACTACAAAACCCTCCGAAACGCCAAACAAATACCCTCATTGTTCCTCGACTAAATAGCATTGTAAGAATATTCCCATATTCAAAATATGCCACAGGGGGGCAATGTCTAGTGAGTTCATTGCTCAATAGGTGGCGTTCTGAGAGTGTGGGGCTTGAGTCTAGGTGGTGAGACAGTAAAGCACTGGAGCGAAGCAGCTTTAGCGATGTGGCTGCTTCGAGCCGTGGGTGCACCCGTGCATATTTCGAAGGCAAGATATTGTGGGCTGGTTGTATCCCAAAGTGCTTCACATGTCTCACTCCCTAGAATGGAACGAGACCTCACGGGCTTCACCGTTCAATGTACGGTTGAATGTACAGGCTCTCAGCCCTTGCCCGAGAGGGAGTAGTTGGAAAAATAATAAAAAAAAAAAAAAAAAAAAAAAAAAATATATATATATATATATATATACCAGTATATATATATATATATATATATATATATATATATATATACAGTCTATATAGGCCTATATATATGCTTGTGTGCAGAGAGAGATATTGTTTAGAGAGAGTCTGATAGCCAGATAGAATCGCGGACCTAGTTACATAAGAGAGATAAGTATCGTATTTAGTACCAGAATACGGTATTATTGGAATATGGTTGGGTTATTTTTCATGTAAGTACCGCAAATGCTATGGTCAGTGATATATGCATGTTTTCATCTCTCTCTCTCTCTCTCTCTCTCTCTCTCTCGTTGCAGGTTATGTGATGGTCAAAGATAATAATAGTAATAATAATATACATATTAATAAAACAAATAATAAATGTATGTTTGCATCACCATTGCTCTCTATCTTTTTCTATGTTTGTAGGGAATATGGTGTTCAAGGAAAATATCAATAATAATAATAATTATCATTATAATATTAATAATAATAATTAAAGTTGCAAGCAACGTTGTCCGGGGTTCGACGGTTTTGCAAGCAGGGTATTGTGTTGGATACAAATGCTGTGTCACAGAAATCAAAAGATCATTTAACTTATCGGGCATGGAGAAGCTACAGAAGGAGCAGATTGTGCAAACAAACAAGAGCGAGAGAGGGAGAGATTGGCTGTAAAAGGGATCTGCCTCTATCCGTTTAGTAACAGAGTTGTAGATATGTGGAATAGGCTACCGAGTGCTATAATGGGATCAAGAACAATAGAGCTTCAACTTGAAATTAGATAGAACGAGATCGGTTGGGTGTGAAAGGGATGTGCCATGTGTAGGTCAATCGGCTCTGAAGATTCCCGTTTTCTTATTTTTGTTATTTTCTCATTTGTGAAGGAGAGAGAGGGAGTATGGCGAGAGAATAGGATGTGGTAAACGTAAGGAAGATAGCGATAAATATGAGAGAGAGAGAGAGCGCGGGATGGGTTGGGTGTGAAAGGGATCTGACATGTGTGGGCCAATCGGCTCTCTGCAGACTCCGGTTTTCTTATGTTCTCATTTGTGAGAGAGAGAGAGAGAGAGACTAGGATGTCATAAATGTAAGGAAGACAGATAAATGAGAGTTTTTATGAGATGGGTTGGGTGTGAAAAGGATCTGCCTTGTGTGGGCCAATTGGCTCTCTACAGACTCCCATTTTCTTATGTTCCTATTTCTTACAATTGTGTTTTGGTTGCAGGTATATGATAACATGGGTGTATAGTAAGTAGTGTAAATAACAGGTAACGTTTATGAGATGGGTTGAGTGTGAAAGGGACCTGCCTTATGTGGGCCACTTGGCTCTCTGCAGACTCCCATTTTCATTTTGGTTGCATGTGTAAGGGATCTGCCTCATTTGTACTGGTGTGCAAACAAACAAGAGCGAGAGAGAAAGAGATTGGCTGTGTAAGGGATCTGCCTCTATTCGCTTGGTAAAAGAGTTGTAGATATGTGGAATAGGCTACCAAGTGCTATAGTGGGATCAATAAAAATAGAGCTGCAACATAAAATTTGATAAGACGAGATGGATTGGGTGTAAAAGGGATCTGCCGTGTGTGGGCCAATCGGCTCTCTGCAGACTCCCATTTTCATCTTGGTAGCATGTGTAAGGATAATAATAATAATAATAATAATAGTTCTTAAAGCTAGCGCATGCTAAGCTAGCTAAGGATAGCTCAATAAGTCCGATTAGGCGTATTTCCATTGGGGTCCTGTACTACTACCCCATCCCTTTGCTCATGAGGGATGGTAACGACTCAGTGCTTGTGAAAAATATTTAATGTGCCGAGCGTAGGCGCGAACCCGGGCCTTCTGGGTGGAAGTCCGAGACGCTAGTCACTACACCAAGCGAGCCGCTGGGATCTGCCTCCTTTGTACCAGTGTGCAAATAAGAGAGAGAGATTGGCTGTGTAAGGGATCTGCCTCTCTCGTAACAGAGTCGTAGATATGTGAAATAGGCTACCTAGTGCTATAGTGGGATCAAGAACAATAGAGAATTTAAAGATAAAATCAGATAGTCATATGGACGAAATGGGTTGGATGTGAAAGGGATCTGCCTTTTGTGGGCCACTTGTCTCTCTGCAGATTCCCATGTTCATCTTGTAAGGGATCTGCCTCATTTTTACCGGTGTGCAAACAAACGAGCGACAGAGAGAGACTGGGTGTGTAAGGGATCTGCCTCTATTCGTTTAGTAACAGAGTTGTAGATATGTGGAATAGGCTACCGAGTCCTATAGCCAATCGGCTCTCTGCAGACTCCTGTTTACTTATGTTCTCATTTGTGAGAGAGAGAGCGAGGCTCCCTATTTCCTGTTCTCATGCACTAGTACAGTATGTCGTAATCTAATCGTAAGGAAGACAGCGATAAATAAGAGAGAGAGAGAGATAACTAATGCGTAGCCTATAGCAACACTCAAACAAGCACACACATAGCTATACAAGACCACCACACAAGCACACGCATGCCTATCTAGCGACGAACTGTCATACACACTCCCCCCATACCCATTCCATCACTTCGTATGTACGATACTATTTCCGTCTTTTTTACTGTGTATGGATTAAGTTATTGGTGTTCACTCTTGACATATGTGTCCTGCTACTTCTGTATGCATACATAATAGCATGAAAGTGATCAATACGCGCATATGAAGCTATGTATCTCGTATATCGGGGTTCTCTTCCCTTCCATCGGTCCACCTCTTATACCTCCCTCCCTCCTCCCTATCCCATATGTGTAAACATTATATTTTAGCTTTCCGAAGGTAAATACGTACTTCCGATAAATATCTAGCCTTGTATTTAAATCATGAATCCTGTTTAATGTCATTATTTAATAGAAACATGTGTAAGGGTTACATTTATACACAGGATAAGATAAGCAAATACAAACCTCAGAGCATAATCATTGGCGATGAGAAGGTGGTTGTAGGCAGTGTTGCCAGTTGTAGCGCTACATATTATCGCTAGATGTAGAGCTATATTTACTTCAGTTTAGCAGCCATTTTTTCATATCTAGAGACATTTACTAGGGATAATTTGAAAATTTCAGACATTCTAGTCATATTACATTGTAAAATTTGCAAAACAAACAAATCAAAACTCTTTAGGAATTGCAGCATTATTCAACCATTGTTTGACTATGTAGCAACATGCTAGCGACTTTTGAGAAAGGATCTAGACGTATTTTGGGGTAACACTTAGGCAGTGTTGCCAGTTGTATCGTTACATATTACTGCTAGATGTAGAGCTATTTACTTCAATTTAGCAGCCATTTTTCATATCTAGAGACATTTACTAGGGATAATTTGAAAATTTCAGACATTCTAGTCATATTACATTGTAAAATTTGCAAAACAAACAAACCAAAACTCTTTAGAAATTGCAGCATTATTCTAACATTGTTTGACTATGTAGCAACATGCTAGCGACTTTTGAGAAAGGACCTAGCGGTATTTTGTGGAGACATACTGGGAGGGTGGGAGGGAGGTGGTGGTTGCAGTGTTGCCAGTTGTAAAGCTACATATTACCGCTAAATGTAGAGCTATTTACTTCAATCTAGCAGCCATTTCTTTTATATCTAGAGACATTTACTAGGGATAATTTGAAAATTTCAGACATTCTAGTCATACTACATTGTAAAATTTGCAAAACAAACAAACCAAAACTCTTTAGAAATTGCAGCATTATTCTATCATTGTTTGACTATGTAGCAACATGCTAGCGACTTTTGAGAAAGGATCTAGCGGTATTTTGTGGTAATACTTAGGAGGGTTAAAATACAAGTCACACGGGCAATTGCCTAAACTTTAAAGGTCCATATCATTGTTATTAAACTAAGCATTTGGCAAAGGGAGGAATTGTTAAAAACCTTAGCCAATACTCTGTTATTCACCAAAAATAAATTTGAATTATCATTATTATTTGGTAGGGTAGGTATGTATAGGTAGGTTGGCTAAATAATTGGTGGAATTCGTAGGGACTCGAACTGTTTTGAGAGAGTTAAATAAACAAAAAATTATAGATCTGAATAATAAAGTGAATATGTTATTAAGCAAAACTGGGGGATGCGTGGAAGCCTATAGACTGTAGACGGTAAACTTTGTGTGGGTAGCGAATGCGGTTTTAAAGTTATTTAAGAATAGACAGTTTTCAATGCTGCGGCCGAACTATTCCACCCATTTATATTCTTTTAGTATCAAACCGTTCGGAATCGCGAGCCTCACCCAACTACGCAAGCATGGCTTTGATCATCGGCGTAGTTTTCAAGATGTGGAATTTTAAGTGGAATTCGAGGTTTTTTCAAGATTGCCGGAAAAAACCCACGTGCAAAAGCAAAAACTTCTCTATAACATTTGTGGAGCATTAGTAGTGGAGTCCGTATGCCAAAGCCCAGTCGTTTCCTATCAGTGGGAGAGACGGTATTTAGGTGTCAAGTTTTTCGGGAAATCGGCTACCACGGACCTGTTTGGCCGCCATGCCGGATGTTTTGCATATCAAAAGTTGCCCAATACAAAAATGCACCTCCTGTGAAAGTTTTATCCCGATCCAAAAAGCGGTTCTGGAGTTATTGCGTCGAAACCGGCGTGTAAGAAGAATTTGGATGAAAAACCGGGTTTAATGAATACAATAAGGGGTTCCCCGTAGGGGTCGAACCCCTAATAACAATAAAATAATAATAATTATAATAATAATAATTATAATAATAATAATAATAATATTAATAAGGCTAATCATAATAAATGTGTTTTCCTGATTATTTGCCTCTTTCTCTTTCCTTGATTATAGGGAATGCGTGGGTCAAAGATAAAAATGTGTTCTATAACCCCTTCAGGATTATGATGCGTTTGAACAAAATAGTCAGGCTAACATTAGATGATTGTATTCAAGTTAGGAATGATCAGTGGGAGTTAAAAGGGTAAAGCCTGGTTCAAGCAACCCTCTGACTTCCAAATACCCTTCCTACTCTGAATAAAACCGTTTCATGATAGCCAGAATAAACTGTAAAATAAAGTCATAATCCACAAGGGGTTAATTAAGCCTAAGAACCAGATCTTTAATAGTAACGAATCGGTAACATCCAAAGGAGACAACTTGTCAGCCTATCTTTAATAAACAGATGTTGAGTGATATAAATATATATTAACCCTTCTTTGGCGGCGCGCAACTTATGTCGTGTGAAATAAATATGGACTAAGAGGCGGTTCACAACTTATGTCGTGTGCCATTTTCACCACGTAATGTTGCTGAGAGAGAGAGATAAGTGGTGGGAGGAGAGTAGCAAGCGTATGACTGCTCCAGACCACCGCGGCGGACCTACTGACATGAATCCCACCCTCCCCCACCCTCACGCACTCGCTACACAGGGAATTATGTAGGGAAACTACCTAATTACATGGTTTTTGCACTCGTGTTGCGCGACCGTTGCAAGAAAACCAGCGATCGTACAAGGATGGTTGGGGTGTCATTGGAAAGCTCTGTTTATGCCCTTTCAGGAATAGATACTTGTTTTACGCTCTGGGTCTTATTTAGGCATGAAAATGATCACGTAAACAACCCTATTTAGGGTAAAAACACCCCGCTGGGCGGTACATATAAATTACCGCCTAGGCCGCTCGTAAGGTATTAATGGCGTATTAATCTGCTACAATCCGATTCCAGTACATTCCGTTTTAGAATTATCTTAGTGCAAAAGCCACCACAGTTGGTAGCAGAAATCCGGCAGGTTCAGTTTGTTCATTTTAGCTCTGGGAACAACTTCGGTCTTTGTGTTCAATGTCTTGGAGGCAGCCATTTAGGAAGAGTAGTGTGTCAAAGGTTCCAGAGACGACACAACACAGCGAAAAAGCCTACTTATTGAGTGTAGCGGAAATCCAGCAGGTTCACTTTGTATATTTTGGCTCTGCAATTAACTTTGGGCTTCATATTCAATGTCGTGGAGGCAGCCGTTTAGGAGGAGTAGTTCGTCAAAGGTTCCAGAGATGACAAAACTCATTTCAACACAACACAGCCCTCTTTCTAGCAGAATCTTAAATTTACTGTATAGTGGAAATACATTCTATCTATAGCAATACAATTTGTGGCCAGTAGATTATCATATATGTAATTTTCCCCTGCTGGATGGTAGTAATTTACTCTGTGACAGTCGGACTAGAAGACATGAGACCTCCATTTACGTTAGCCACGAGCATATTGGTTGGACAATCTTGTTGATAATTAGTACAATTTCATATGTTCTTGACAGGACACGGGATGCAAGTCTTCATCATCATTACTCGGCTATCTCTTTCTTAGATTACATATTCTTATATTTGGGTTCAAAGATTGATTACAGGACACAGTTGCACAGCTAGGGCCAACACTTTCTAAGCTTATTTAGTATTTTGAATCACATTAACTGAAACATTGATAATTGTTCAAATTAGCGTGCAGAAATTGATTACAGTACATAATTGTATAGCTTGGGCCAAAATACATGAGTTGATGTAATAATTGTAATCACAAACTCATAAAATAAAAAATACTGAAAACCTTTGATTGTCTTCTTTTGTGCTTACGTTCGAATAAGTCAAAGAAATGAAGAATATTTGGCCTTGATAACAACTTTAGGATTATGACTTGACAGTTCTTTCTGGCTAATATTAACGATTAGGTAACGGAAGCATCTGAGTGAGGTAGAAGTTGATTGAGATCGACTTTACCCCTTTGGTGGCTAGAGGTCCTTCCTAAGCTGCATGAAATCATCTAATGATAGCCAGAAGTAACTGATAACAAGTGTCATGATCCTTAAAGGGTTAAATTGAAATGTAATAGGTTGTTTTTCTGTTATAGTATTCTAAAATTCGAATGTCAGAATTATTTCCATTATCAGAATTGTTTTCAAATTTTATCTATCTATCTATTGCCTGACGCCGTGATCCCCGAAGGGGTGGCCACGAACGAACAGCCCCCATGCACCTCTGTCCCCAGTCAGTCGATGCCCCTCCCCCCAACCAGCACCGCCTTCGTTCATGTACTTCCTCACTCCATCCTTCCACCTCTCATTCGGTCTACCTCTCCCTCTCTGTCCCTCCACCTCGCTCTCGTACACCCTCTTAGTCATTCTCTCGCTTTCCATATGTTCCATATGGCCGAACCATCTCAAGTTGTTCCTTTTCACACTTTCCAGCACATCTACCTCCACACCACACCTCCTTCTTTCTTCCTCATTAGTCTGTCTATCCCTCCATGTAACTCCGCACGCACTCCTTAAGTAATTCATTTCCACTGCTCTCACTCTTGGTCTGAGTCTCTCAACCAACGTCCATGCTTCGCTTCCGTAAGTCAATGTCGGGATTACCACACTGTCATGCAAAGACTTCTTCACTTCCATACTGACCACCCTATTTCTTGTTACTGCTTTTAGCGTTCCTACAACCCTCTTCCCCTGTTGTACCCTCTCCCGCACTTCTTCATCCATAGTCCCATCTTTACTCAACACACTGCCCAGATACTTAAAAGAGTTGACGATCTCCATAGCCTGACCGTTCAGCTTCACCTCACACTCTGTGACTTCACCCCTTTCGAAGACCATAACCTTGCTCTTCCCCGCATTTACCTTCAAATTCCGTTTTTTGCACACTGTTCCAAACTCATTTACCAGACCCTGCAACTCCCATTCATTATCACTCATCAGAACTGTATCATCCGCAAACAGCAGTATAGGTAGCTTCCACTCAATTCCCTCCCTTTTCAGCGATACACCAACATCCACTGCTCTTGATAGTATTTATTTCATGACTCCATCCATATATACAGTAAACAACCACGGGGACATCACACACCCCTGTTTCAAACCAACATTCAGGTCAAAGAACTCGCTCTGCTCACTCTCCTCACGTACTGCCGCCTTTGCACCCTCATACATGCTCTTCACTGCTTTCAACAACTTGCCCTCTACTCCGTATATTCTAAATACTTTCCACAAACCTTCTCTCTGTCATAGGCCTTCTCCAAGTCCATAAAGGCAACATACACCTTTTGTTTCTTCTCCAGATACTTCTCCACAACACAATTCCGGGTAAAAATCTGATCTGTTTTCAAATTATTTTCTTCAAAACAATTTCCATCCAATTCTTATATTAAATCCCTGTATGATTTTGTATTTATAATTTCATTTTTCATATAGTTGGTCTCAAATATGTCTTAACTTAAGATGAGGTATATATATTTTTCTGGACTCCTTTTTTACACATGCTTAACCCCTTTAGTTATGAGTCTATAAGACGTTTGTCCCATTAATTTGGCGATTTTATGACCTTTCGGCCCGTGTCATTGTCAATATTAAGATCTCTCGTGCCATTTAGGTGTCAATTCTTTCCTGGCGAGCGACAGCGAGCCTATAATTTAGTAGGAACCGGGCTTTGGCCGGGATATTTTCCTATTGAAAAATGTACAAGCTTGATACAGGTCTAGGAAGCAAACTAATGAACATATTATAGGTTTGATTAAAAATAGGTTAATAGGTTAGGTTAAAAAATAAAAAATAACTTAATATCTGTTATCATATGACTTGCCATATGCGTGGATTTCTCATGTTTTGCTTCCCCAACACCAGGCCCTCTAGCGGCCATCCTCGACCTTCACTGATATACCAGGAATAAACTATGGAAATCAACGAATGGGAAGTGGGATGGTCGGGAGGGACAGTGTCGTCAATGATTACGGGGCCCTACTAGATATTAGGTTTTCTCTACTTCCCTTCGGAAATCAAACCTATAATTTAATAGGGCCCCTTCATCATTGGCGACTTCGCCTGATTAGCAAGACTGGAGGCGGGACATTCGTAAAATATCCTAACCTTAGGGAAGAAGAATCCAGATAAAAAAAAATTAAGTTTTATTGTATGCAATACAACACGTATAAAAAAGTATACAAAATTTGCAAGCAGTGCGTGACATTAAGAAACTGCTTGCTCATGGTCAGATCTTTGCATTAGATCGTATGCATGATAAAGTGGGACACGCTTGTGTTCCCTAGAACTCTAACTCTGCAGTAGTTATTCGTTCCCTTCTTAAAATTATTTGTACAGTAAATATATTTGTACACTTTGGTAAAACAAACAAAGTTGCAACTATGCGAGATATCTTCTTAGAATTAACATAACAAATAATACTGGACTGTAGAACCCATCCTATCACAGCTCGTGATTCATCACAATCTCCAGGGGCACAGAGGGGATATGGATTATTCCGCACCCCCCCTCCCTTTTAAACAACAAAACTTATACATAATAGAACATTATCTACTGTACCCGTTGACGTAAAGCTACACAGTTACGCTTTGGTTTATCTAGAGCTATAGACAGATAGTGTGTTAGGAACGTATGATTCGAATCCCATAATTGAGTAGTACCAATGTCTTCTACTGAAACATTTTGCATAAATCTGAGAGAGACTGCCCATTTCCTAATATCGTGAGCCCTGCCGATCACTCCGGGATTGCTTTCCCTAATAACGTCCACAAGCAAGGAAGCTAACTTCCGTTTCGTAACACGCTTACCTGCCTGGTTTACCCATAAAGCACCTGGTTGGCGAGGCTGGGCAGCCCTCATAAACTTTGTGAGTGCTTGCACAGGACATAAGAGGTGATGAGTGAGGCCTCTCTTTAAAGCCGGGACAGAAAATTCAGAAAATACATGGTCAGAATGTTCATTCTTAGCAATAAATGTGGGAGATGGCGCGATTTGAACATGATCGTGCAGTCTCCCAAACCTAAGGCAATTAGGTTCATTGCTCATCGCCGCCAGCTCAGACACCCGGTTTCCGGTGGCAAGAGCCATGAGGAAAACAGGCTTTTTCAACAATGAGTCAAAATCCGGCGCATTATTATATTTGCGCGATTGAAGTACCGATAAGGCTTTATCAAGTTACCAGGTGGGCATGAGCTGACGGGGCGGTGGACGTAGCTTGAAACACGCCCTCATAAAACCTGTCTCCTCCGCCTGCGGTATGGAAAGGCCAGTGAGATAAAAAAAGGGGGTTCTAATGGCAGACAAATGATTTTTTAATGTGATTACTGAAAAACTTTTCTGCTCGAATAGATAGTCTAAATATTTGAAAATTAAAGCTCCCGAGGCAGTCGTTTGCCCTGACTCTACAATCCAGGTTGTGAAGGTTTTCCAATGGGATTGATATTGTCTCCTGGTAGACAGAGTGCACTGATTCATCAATTTATTAGTGACACTTTCCCCAAATTGAGCTAACCATTTGGCAGAGTAAATGTCCATAAGGCAAAACTGAGCGAGGTCCGAAGGTTACCAATTGTTTCCAAGTGGAAAGTGGAGACCGGGAGGGACACCGGGGTCCTGCACCACTGTTGCAATTGGTGGTACCATACCTGGGCTGGCCATAACGGCGCGATCATCGCGAATCTGCCCCGGTAACCCCACAGCTTATGAATTACTTTGCACATTAGCACAGAATCTGGTGGAGGAAACAGATAGATTGAGGTTCACCTGTTCCAATCTACCAACAATGCATCGGGTCCCCCCGCCGGGGTTACCCCCTGACGAGTGAGGAAGAGGGGGAGTCTGTGGTTCTCTGTGGATGCGAACAAGTCCACTTGTGGACGGGACGTCTTTGCAATCATCTTGTTGAAGATAGCCTGTTTGATTGTCCATTCTACTAGAGTGCTCCGCCGGTGAGAGAGAGCGTCTGCCCAGACGTTCGCCACGCCGGGGATGCTGCATGCATGAAAATGCCTAGCGAGTCGGCTAGGGCAAAAATCTGTTCGGAAACCGTCAACAACTCTCGTGACCTCACTGAGCCCTGTTTCTGAATACAATAAACTGCAGTTTGGTTGTTCATTCGGAACGCTATTGATTTGTGTTGCAAAGTCATGCCGTGGGTTTGGAGAAAAAAGAGAGGGACTAAAAGCTCTTGTTTGTTGATATGTGACTGACTGTCGTCTGACCAGGTACCTTGACCTTGATGGCCTAGGTTGGACTGATAGCCCCACCCTAGTGCCCCCGAGGCGTCTGTGTCTACCCATACCGTAGGAGGGGGAGAAACCCATGTCGTGATAGAGTAGAGGACTTCTTGCTTGGCCCAGACCGAGAGTAAGCTGTGGATTAATGGAGGAATTGGCCATAGTTCCTTCTCTGGCGAGAGAGGGAAAACTTTGTTGCCTTCCAGGTTTAATCTCTTGACTTTCAACCGGCCCAACTTTACAGTTAACTGTATCCAGTTAAGAGAGCCGATCAGGGAATCCCACGTTTTCCTGGTTGTATCCAGACTGTGGAGAAAACGGAACAGTTTCTTGCGAAATCTTTTCTGGTTGTCCACACTCTGAGTAAGAGTCAGATTGGCGGTGTCCCAGACCAGCCCTATCCACTGAGTAGTCCTTGTAGGGACAAGGCGAGACTTCGCCAAGTTCACCTTGAACCCTAGGGTTTGTACATGAGCTAACACTTGGTCTACATGAGTTTGACATAATTCCAAAGAGTTCGCCACTACTAGCCAGTGGATGACTTGTACTAACAGGGGTAAAAGAGCTTGCCGGACGAGTTTTGTGAACACTCTCGGTGCCAGGTTCAAACCGAAAGGCATCCTTTGAAAGATATGTCTCTTGCTTTACCCTCAGAGCGAGGAATTTTTGGAAACGCTTGTTTATAGGGACATGCTAATAGGCGTCTTTGAGATCGATCGAGCACATCCAACCCTGCGGCGGAAGTGCAAGTCTGAGTTGCTGAACAGTCAACATCCTGAAGGGTGAATTCTCTATAAAGGTGTTCAGGTGCGAGAGATCTAGAACTGGTCGCATCTGCACACTGTCCCTTTTTGGCACTAAGAAGAGTCTTGATGTGAATACTGGATGATTGGCATTGATTGGGATAAGGACCTGTTTGGTAATCATTTTCTGAAGTAGGGCCTCCTCCTCCTGAGACACATTGGTGTATTCCTGCGACTGACGCAGTCGAGGCCGCCGGCGCCACCGCCAGGTGATTCCTTTGCTCACTACCTTCCTGGCCCAGGTTTTGTTGGACCAGGCCGACCG
The DNA here is from genome assembly GCA_032716605.1 of Paralithodes platypus. Classification (NCBI taxonomy): domain Eukaryota; kingdom Metazoa; phylum Arthropoda; class Malacostraca; order Decapoda; family Lithodidae; genus Paralithodes; species Paralithodes platypus. The sequence goes on along the minus strand of CM064548.1, from coordinate 33,404,772 downwards.
GAATGAACGGAACGAACCCAGGTGCAACCGGGGCCCGTCCTTCAAGGCAACTCACTAATCCTGTGTCTTTAAGCACGGCACCGGGATGCTGAGAGTATGAGCGGCTAGTTTTTTGGAGGGGGAGGTGGGTTGGCATCTGATGCTTGGCTAGCTTTGGCTGATGAATGGCCCTGATTACCCTTCTGAGGGGCCTTACCTTTATACCCAGAGTGTTTACCTTGTTTGGGCTTGTGCAGATTACCTCCCTGCTGAGGAGGGGGTCTGGGATCTCTTGGTGATTGTTTAGCTTGTGGCTGGTATGGCTTGTTACCGCCTTTTGATTTATGAAAAGGCTTCTTAGCAGGGTCCTTCCTAGCTTGGGAGGTAACCTGCTTCCAACCGTTAACCATATTAAACACTAGACTCCAGGTTTCTGAGTTAAGTAGGGTGGCAGCAAGGACCGGCGAGAGAGTTACCCGGCGACCTATGTCCGCCGGCAACTTTCGAACCAGATGGACTCTCAGATCTTGGCGGGCTCGAACCGCTTCCATGATCGCAATTCTGATGTCTCCTAAGGACTGAATTGAATTTTGTAGCAAGAGTTACCTAGACAATTCGGTAGCTTTCCTAATTTGGGGGTCAGCTATGGCTGAAATAGTATGTGAAAGGGAAGCGGCGCTCCGGTGACTCACCAAGTACTGAGAGAACATCCGGTAGGCCTTATTTCTTAACTTAAAGTCCCTATCAAGGTGAGCAGCCGGGGGAGGAGAGAAGGGTTCATCAAGGGAGTGCAAGGAAACTTTGGACGCCGCAAGAAAGGTAAGTAAATCTGAGGACACTCCTTCTGCTTTGGCTACTGGCAAAGAAAAGTAAGCATGATTTTCTTGGGGAACCTGATGTGAAGACTTAGAAGTAATTGTAGCAGCAAAAACCTGAGCTTCTATCTCCCAATCTACCGAGGGGCCTAATCCCACCTGCCCCATCTGCAGGACCGGTGTATGCGTCTGGTCTAGGACCGGAGTTGTAGCCAATTCCGGCGTGAGAGCATTCAAAGCTTTGACATCGTTGATGCCATCAGCTTTTGACCAATCCGCAAACAGTCGTGCAGATGCGGCAGGAGGGATTGCCAGGGCAGCCGTATACACAAAATAATTTGGGTTGTATGAACTTGGTACAGCCTTAATTAACACATCCAACACTCTCCCTGCCTCGTCTTTTGCCCTAAATTTGCGGCGCTTGTTGATTTCAATAAACCACCCGCCAGGTACTGGTAGTTCCCCTGACACGGAAGGTTGAGCTAGTTGAGGGTTCTCTGGTATCACAGGGACCCAAGAACAATCAGGGCCATAGAGGAGGGGCATGGGGCCCTTCTTCAGAGGTGTCCTATCTAAAGGAGGGGGAGGGATGTCTGCAATAACCCTTAACTCCTTCAGACATATTATGTTCCAGTAAGTCTACGGAGGCGGGAGCCCGGTATCCTTGCCACCGCCTTGCACTACACTCACAACAACACTGCGGCCGTTAGAATTATCGGAGGTGGCTGAGGTTGCCACCAACGGTTTTATCGTAAGCTAACTTATCGGACTTACTGAGCTCCATATAACTTATTAGCGAGCCATCAAGATAAGTCCATATGACTCACTAGCGTCATATGAGTTTTTGGCGCACTCGGCCATATGACGCGGTAGTGTCATATATGTCTGAAGGAGTTAAGGTGGACGTAGCTAGCGTCGCCGGCACTGTAGAGCCTGGTGATGCGGCCACCACCGGGATTGGACAAGAAGGAAGGAAATCTGGAGGATCTAGGGGTCTGACAAGAGAAGTACTAGGGGACACAGTTGGATTAGAAACCGGGGGGTCCGAAGAGGCAGGGAGTTAATAATGTTGCATCACCTTATGCAATAAATCACTTATCTGATCCGAAGTAACACACTTACCGTGGGAGTCCCTGGATGAGTGGGAACTTACCTCAGAATCTTCACCTGTGAGTGACTGGTGAGCCGGGGATAACATAACTTCCTCCGGCTCTCCACTCAGCTCAAGATTATCCTGTTGAATCTCTATTTCATTATCCGCCGGGGGCCACATTAAATCTGGAACCGATGATGGCAACATGTCAATGCCGCCTTCCTCAGTCCTGTCATGATTGACGTTAAAAAGAGGTTAAGAAGGTTCAGACTGACGCCAATAACCCCCTGCCACAAAGGGCTGGGAGTCTGGAATCACTTGAGAGTTTAGTTGTGACCCCGCCGGATATCCTCTGTACTGGTCGGCCAGAACCCTACATGGGCCTGTCAATCTAACACTACGGGGAACATAATTCAATTTTGGTATGGCAAATGTAACATTGGGAGGTACACTGAATGATTGTTCATGACTAGGTGTGGGTTCCAGTATATAATCCCTACTTCCGAGTCCCCAGAATCAAGTTGAGGCATGTCAAAGGGAGGGGTAGGGGGCGGCGGCTGCGGGGTGTCCCGCCGGCTGCCGCTGCTTGCCTGACTCCTTGTTTCCTCAGAGTCCTCTCTCCGGCGTTTGGTAGACCGGGAAGGCTCCGTGGAAGAGTGTCTAGAGTGTTTGCGGAGGGACCTAGACCTTGACCTCGACTTCCGCCTCGGAGAGGGTGATCGCCTCCTCTTGGGACGGTCGGAGGGGGGAACCTTGGTGACCTCACTCTCACTGCTACTACTCACTACCTCTTTGCTGAGGGCTTTCGACTTGACTTTGGGTCTGACAGATTTAGAGGAACCGGGTTTGACAATGGGTGACTTAATAATGAGATTTTCCCACAGGACTTCATCATCACAGTGAAGTGCCTTATGGGCCGTGTCCTTGGCATAAGAATTAAATGAGGCCTTAATCTCTTGTAACGCCACGAGACATGATAAGTTTTTATTGGTAACTAAGGTGTTTTTCAACTCAGAGCAAATTGAACAGCGTTTAGATAACCACAAGCCTCTAGAACGATCTAAACACTTGACGCACTTAATGCATAGTTTGTGAGCAAAAATAGGCAACAGGGAGCAGGTAGGAGTAATGCATAGTTCAAACCTCGGCATGGTGCCAATAATAGGAGGCTCCCCCTCCCCCGCCGGGATCAGCCGTCCAACTCCGCCGGAGAAGCGCAGTCTCGGGAGCCTGGAAAAAAAATCCAGGAATCAGTGCTCATAAGGATAACCTGCGAGGTGTTATACATCCTAACTCGAATCCGCCGGAAAATTAGCTAATAGTGCACCACTACTCTAACCTTCCGCTGGTCTCGTCTAAGCTGACTTTTAACTACTTACCTGTGACAAGTGCCACAGGTCCCTTGACCGTTAGTGTCTGATCATTATTGAACAAGTTTGCAAAACTAATCTGATCACTCTTGTACACTTGACTGGTGGCGCCGCAGGGCGAGAAAGTCTAAACGTGTAACTGGGCCAGTCAGGGCTAGTTAACTCTGCGGGCCGAGTTTGCAGCCCCCTTAGGAATGCAGTTCTGCCGGGAGAGTGTGGTTCAGCCAAACCACGCCGGGATCTTTCGAATGTTCCTACCCGTTTTTAGACGGACAACTTGGGCCCACCGCACGGGGCCGCCGGAACCGACAAAAACTACAGGAAAATGGAGTTTGGCACAGCTCCACTGACCTAAGTCCCATACATAACACATTATACAGAATAATTATAGGGACGTCTCCCATACATAGGCGTAAAATCAAATACAGACAGTTTAGCATCCTAAATTACCTGAAGCCTACGCCGGAGACCCCTACTAAGGCTGACCACGAGGTACGAAGAACATCCCGGCAGACGACGCTCCGAAGACCCGGCAACAGCACACAGATGAGGGAGGCCCACTCAAGGGGCCCAAAGCAAAACACGAACTCGGGAAGGTGGAGCACCAAGTGCAGACACCCTTAAACCAGAGCATTTGCTGATATAAGAATAAATTGACATGTACTTTCATCAATATTGACAGTCTGTATCATGCCTTGAAGAGTGGTAGCCACCTAGCTAAGTAATCACAAAAGCTAAAGGCGTATCACAACAAAAACACACGCGGTACGAAGATCCTGGACCCGTATATGCCTGTTACAAAAGTACCCTATTTTTACACACACTTCCTGCGGCCATACCAATATGGCAGCCGTGCTAGCTAATCTAAACCTTGTTACTACAACACAGATGTATACAAATGAGTAAGGAGAGTCTTGTCGACAGGATGGCTGCGGAAGTTGGAAAGTCGAGGATGGCCGCTAGAGGGCCTGGTGTTGGGGAAGCAAAACATGAGCAATCCACGCATATGGCAAGTCATATGATAACAGATATTAAGTTCTTTTTTCTTTTTTATATTTTACAGATTTCTTTTCTGTAGGGTACCCGATCAAAATGGCGATCCCATAAGGGAATTAACCCGTTGAGCCCCGGCTAGTTATAATATTTTGTTCACCCCAGTCCCAAGCCATTTTCACTTATTTTTTTTTGTTTGCTAAAATGGAAGACAAGGATGAGAAATGAAAAAAAAAAAAAAAAAATCACCTCTGACATTTTTTTTTGGGGGGGGAGCCTCAAAAAAATTTGTTGAGCCAAAATGGAAGAGAATGGTGAGAAATGAACACAAAAATAAAAAAAAACTCATTTCGGTCATTTGGGGGGCGGGGGGGGGGGGGGTTTCAATAGTTCGTCTCCCCTGCATGACCACCCGCCCGGGAGCACTAGGATAAAAACTGAGTATGGCATTGTACGGCATACATCCTAAGGAGTATCTCACATAAATCTCAAGCCTCTAGCTCCCATACGACCGGAGTAATGAAGGTTCAAAGTGGCGGTGAACTAGGGGTGTAAACTATCCCCACTAAGCCCACCACCACCAGCCGCGCGGCTGTCTCGGCCCGCTCACACCTACTGGCCCGGCTACCACACACACTACGGTACCTCCCCCTCCTATTCTCCCGCCATTTCCTACCTTACGAGCCACGTAAGTGTTTTTTATATGTTGGACGCACGTGATGCGTCGCTGGGAGTTGGTGATCAAAGACTGCCGACGCAACACGTGCGACGCTGGGTCTCAACGGGTTAAGCGTGCACTTATGACGAGTACTCCATGATACTTCCGCGCGAGCTATTCAAAATGCTGGCGCAGGATGTTGAATGGAGACTATTATTATTAATAGGCGAAGTCGTCAATGATGAAGGGGCCCTATTAAATATACAATAAAAAAAAAATCAGAAAAAGAAAATCACTCCCCCTTAAGTATGAGTTGATGTTTTTCCAGCCTGCCTTACGCTCATTGGAACCCTGTCATTAACTCCTTTAGACTCATATGACGCTACCGCGTCATATTGACTTATCTTCATAATTCTAGAATAAGTTATATGACGCTCTAGCGTCATATGGAGCTCAGTAAGTCCGGTAAGTTAGATGAAGATCTGTCGATTGGTGGCAACCCCAAGTTTCTCCGACGTTTCTAACGGTTCGTCAGTGTGGTTTTGACAATTGTGGGGTACAGTGGCAATAATACCGGGCTCCCACCTCCTCGGACTTATTGGAACATAATATGGCTGAAGGAGTTAATTATTATTACGTTAATATTCTTCAGGCACGTTCCACTACAAGCTATCGTTAAGAGTTTATGATAATGTTTTATAATAGTCCACACCCACTGTAATTAAGATGACTTTTATTTATCGTCGTCTGTGTAACATTTATTAAAAAATTATTGAATATTGTGATTATATATATAATATCCAACGCATGCTCGTAAATATATATATATATATATATATATATATATATATATATATATATATATATATATATATATATATATATATATATATGTATATATATGTATATATGTATATATATGTATATATATGTATATATATATATATATATATATATATATATATTTATATATATATATATTTATATATATATATATATATTTATATATATATTTATATGTATTTTATAAATATATATATATATATATATATATATATATTGTTACGTATCTTGATCCTCAAGTGGTTAACTTGATGAATCTAGATAGCACAGAGATATATATTAAGGTATCAGTCAGCTGAAGGCAAAACAAAAGTAAAATCTAAGAAATTATTTCATGTTGTTGCTTCCTTTCCTTTTGGATCTTAGGACTTAGTATCCTTTATTGACTGATACTCTTTAATTATGAAAAATACTGAAACTAATTAAAGTCATGTAGTATTTATAAAGAATTATTATTTAACGGAAGCTTAGTAGGCTATGGTTATGAACCGAAGAAGTTATATCTAAAGAAGGACTATTAATTCTATAAAAAGTCTTGAAAGATAAATATTAAAGTAAGAATATTTCTGTCTCTTACCCTTTTTTAAATGAATAGATAGTTTTCTTCTATGTCCTTTTATTTATATTTAATGTAATTATTCTTGGTTCTTGTCTTACGTTAATAGGATTATATTATTATTATCATCAGGAGTAATATCAAAGTCACATAAAAAGTTAGATATATATTTAATAATTAGTTAAATGTATTTCTTAACCACGTAACATTGAGGTTTGATTATGAGTAAATAAAGTTACAGGATCGCTTCATAGATTCGATTCAGGTCTCACTCAAATAATATGAAAAGCAAAATATAATATTTTGAAGCAAAAGAATTTTCTTCAGCTTAGGAAATCACTAGAAGTAATATTAACACAACCATGTTAGTCTAAGGCGATATTACTAATAAGAGACAATAGCATCACCGTACTAAGCACCGTTAAGCAATGTAAGCTTAATTCAAAGAAAATTAAAGAACTCGTAAGTATTAATATAAAACAATAGTATTACTTTCATCATAACCCAATTACTTAAAGAGTTGCTTTAGTCCACAAGTTAGGCAACTAAAATAGTTAAGCACATAATAGTAGCGTTAACGTTAATTCTCAATCACATATCTCACTAACCAACATAACGTAAGTGTTTACACCGAACACACTTAACACACACATATATAATCTGACTGACAGTCACATTCCCATTATAATACTTCACCCCATCTTCCTCCAGCTGCAAGTTCACCTTCCCCAACTCCAAATGAGACTGATTTGAATGCCCACAACTCGGGTCTTATATACCAAACAATGATGGTGTAGGAACGAATCAGGAGGCGAGTGATGGTGCGCGCTCCAATCATAGCTCCTCGAGTTGCATAGCAGGTTCCTGGTCCACTCACAGCTCCTGGCGTCGATCATACGTCATAGCATCGGTCATCGAGGTAGTTTGCAGGGTCCCCTATGACGCACGCAGGTGTGCAGGTATGCGGGCGAGCTGATTTACCCTCTCGCTTGGTCGCTCGCTAGTCTGCTTCACCGTTTGGGTAGTTTGGCTCCTTCAACTCTAATTCTATCTCTTAAATTAACATACAGGGCTCCGTATGTCAGACCTCCCCCCTAGAAAAGAGTTTAAGGAGTATAGTACATAATATTAAACATAAGACATAAATAGATTCACCACCAGATTGGCAACAGCAAGATTATAATGAGGATATAATAAGGATATCACCCAAAGTAGGCAACGTCTCCAGGTACCACATCAGAACATAGCCGGAGCGTTATTCGAACTGCAAGGCATTATCTCACAGCTGAAGGCTTGAAAGCGCACTACAAAAGCATAATATTTACCTCGCTACAAGGGAGAGCTAATTGCCAAAATCCTCTCATTAAATTAAACTTACCGCTGCAGGAGGCCAAACTGGTAAATGCAATCTTTGATCCGTGGCAGTGGGTAGGTATTGTTCTTTGTGACAGCATTAACTTGCCTATAGTCCCTACAAAACCTATGGCTCCCGTCTGGCTTTGGCCCAAGTATGACCGGACTACTCCACTGGCTTAAGGCCCTTGTGATCAGCTGGTTTGAAAAAATTAAGTCAAGCTCGACCTGCAGTATACTCCTGCGTTGTGGCGAGACACGGTAGGGGGATAGTTTAATGGGAGTTGCATCCCCTACGTCGATGTCGTGCACGGCCAAAGAAGTGAGCCCTGGAGTATGGGAGACTGAGATAAAACAGAGATTAGTTGGTTCGCTTGATCAGAGGGAAGATGACATAGTTTAGATGGTAATTCCCTCAAAGCCACTGAATTATACTGAAAGTTGGATAGGCTACATGACAAGTCAAAGTCTGCATGGATACCTTCAGGCTCTGGAACAGTCTGTTGCGGGTCAGTAAAAGAACTGAAGACTTCGTCCGCACCAGGCTGTTCACAGGTCCTGACATTCACTGCCACAGTGGGAGAATCTGGAGGAGAGGAATCAGGGGACCTATGGTAGGGTTTCAACATATTTATATGGAATACTTGCGTGGGCTTTCTCCTGTCTGGGGTAGTTACTAGATAATCGGTAATGCTCACCCTCCGAATGATCTTATATGGGCCCCTGAACTTGGCAGATAAAGGTTGGCCAAAAAGGGGGAGCAGGACCAAAACCTCATCACCGGGCTGAAACTCCCTCTCACGGGCTTTTCTGTCATACCATTTCTTCATGGAGCTTTTAGCCACTGTCAAGTTTTGAGCGGCAAACTCACATGAGGATCTCAGCCGGGTTTTGAAATCTGAAACATACTTGAGGAGGTTTTGGTTCCCCTCCTGGCCAACTAGGCTATCCTGCAATAGTTGCAAAGGACCTCTTACCTGGTGACCGAAAACTAGCTCATTAGGGGAAAAACCCAGGGATTCAGTTGGAACCTCACGAGTAGCAAATAAAAGAAAAGGTACCCCCTTATCCTACTCAACTCCGGTCTCTGTACAATACTTACGTAACATTCCCTTTAATGTCTGATGATATCGTTCGAGAACCCCTTGACTCTCTGGGTGGTAGGTGCTAGATTTTACATGCTCGATACCCAACTCCTTCAGGGACTGCTGGAAAATGTTAGAGGTAAAATTAGTTCCTTGATCACTTTGCACCTCATGGGGGAAACCCATTCTGGTGAAGAATTTGAGCAGTTCCTTGATAACAGTTGGAGCAGAGGTAGTCCTTAAGGGTATAGCCTCTGGGTAGCGAGTTGCCATGTCCATGATAGTTAATAAATAAATGTTACCTTGGGAAGTCTTAGGCAATGGGCCTACAATGTCTACTACCACCCGAGTAAAAGGATTCTCGAAAACGGGCAAGGGCACCAGAGGATGTACAGGCACCTTCTGATTGGGTTTTCCTGTCATCTGGCAAGTGTGACACACTCTACAACACTCCACTACATCTGCACGCATTCCTGGCCAGTAAAAGTGGGCTCTGATTCTGTCTAGAGTTTTTCCCACACCTAGGTGTCCTGCCAATGGTATACAATGTGCCATTTCCATGATATCTCTACGACAAGGTTTGGGGACTACTACTTGATGGACGTCCCAAGCCCCGTCATCGATTGGTCTGTGTGGCGGTCTCCATCTTCGCCACAAATACTCCTCCTTTGAGGTAGAAACATTCACCACCCTCCTTCTCGCATTCCTCTTCACTCACGGACCTGGCAGCTAACTCCTTGCATTCACTATCATCTCTCTGTAGCTCTACCAGGCCACTAGGACAATTTGGAGGGGTTTCATGGTCATCGTTAGGGTCAAGATGAGCCATAAAGGTGTCAGATAAATCCACCTCAGTCACATCATCAGGCACAGTTGGAGCGTCATTCACACTCTCATCATCCCTTTCATCAACTCTTACATTCGGTACATTTCTGTCTGAGGGAACTGCTACTTGAGACATTGAACGTGTGACAGCACACACAGGGAAAACTGTTGGCAACTCCTTGTCGAGCTCACCGGTTAGTGGCTCGTTAACAGGGGAAAGTGACAAAATGGGGTCTGGTCGGACCTTCTCACCTGCTACATCATTCCCCAAAAGGAGTGTTACCCCAGGCACAGGGATATCTTGGGACCTACACAAAGCTATGGTGGCCTCACCCTGTAGTAACTCACATTCAATTTCGCCTTTTACCAAGTATGCATAAAACTGGCCTCCAGCACCTCTCATTACAACTGGTTCGCCAGGTGGGCACTCAGTGTAAGGATTCACCATGAGGGTGCTAGTAGAACCCGTGTCTGTCAGAATTTTTACCTCATGCATACAACCATTTAATCTCACGTTGCCAGATGAAATAAAGGGACGGTAACTGTCCTGCACTGATGGTGAAATTATTATTGGCTTAACCCTAGTGGGTTGCACCACACATGCTACTACACCCCTGTCTTGATGATTTACGTTAGCTGCTAGGTACTCCTTCTGTCGGGAGTCCTGCATTAAAGGAACTTTTGGTGCTAGGTACTCCTTCTGTCGGGAGTCCTGCATTAAGGGAAAATTTGGTGCTAGGTACTCCTTCTGTCGGGAGTCCTGCATTACAGGCACATATGGAGTTTGAGATACGGCGGCAACTGTCTGCCCCGATCTCTCGGTTTTCTCCTTGGCCCAGCACTGATAAGCTAGGTGGCCTCTCATGCCACAAAAAGTACATACTTTAGGGGATACGGGAACGTTCCCTCTTTGAGCATTACTATTAGTTTGGGCCCCACCTCTGTTACCATTGCCCTGAGTCGCATTTTTAGTTGGGGGAACAATTCTATTTTGGCTAGCTGGGGAAGACGTTATAGGCTTGTGACTGGGTCTGTCAGATTTGTGATTGGGATACTTAAAATTAGAACTAGAATTATCGTAGGGCTTCTTTCCACGAAATTTGTTGTTGAGCACGTATGTGTCAGCCATGTCAGCAGCGTCGGCAAGACAATCTACCTTTTTCCCCTTTAAATGATAGGATACAGAAGAATCGATTTTCCATAGGAAATTTTCTAACAGGACCAACTCCTTCAGATCGTTGTAGCTTGTGACTTTCTTACTCTTGACCCAATGATTGAAAGTTTTAGTCATGGTCCTGGCAAATACCTTATGGGTTTCTTCTACTTTCTTCTGGTTTTTACGGAAAGATTGCCTGTAAGCCTCAGGCTGCAATTGATAGGTTTTTAGGATAGCTTCTTTGAGATTGTCATAATCCTGCCTAACTTCTGCTACTTCTGACAAATGCATGGCTCGAGCCTGCCCTGTCAAAACAGTTTGTAACATAAAAGGCCATTGATCTCTTGTCCACTTCATACCTCCAGCAACTTCCTCAAACAAAACAAAGAAATCCTGCACATTATCCTCAGTGAAAGGTGGAATGACACTAGTCATAGTCAATCCCAGAGGGGGAGCAATTTCGGGAGCATTTGTATTGACATTTAGTTGAGCCGTACGATATTGATATTCATAATGTTCGGTCTTTATTCTGGCTTCTTCGATATTTGCTCTGGCTTTTATGCTGGCTTCTTCGGTATTTGCTCTGGCTTGTTCGGCATTTATTCTGGCTAGTTCTATTTTTAGTTTGGCTAGTTCCAGTACTTGATCACCGGTCAAACCAGGTGGCAATTGTTCATCAAGGTGGCTAAGTTTACTCGGGATCCCACCAACTGCTCCGTCACCCTCCCCGCCTTCTACAGGGAACAGGTGGGTTTTTATGGTCTGAGCCACCTCTACTTTAGACATGTTTGAGACAATTAATTGGAGATGTGAGGCAAGCACTTTCAGTTCGGATTTTGACAGACAGTCAATATCATGGGCTGTGGGTTCTGATTCTATGAAAACTCGAGCATCTTCTTCATTAATTAGTTCAGGCATGATTAACATTTTATTTTTAAGTAGTGAAACGGTAATGAAACTGAGTGCAACTGTATGAAACGAATCCTGGCAAGGTCGCCACTCTTCTGTTACGTATCTTGATCCTCAAGTGGTTAACTTGATGAATCTAGATAGCACAGAGATATATATTAAGGTATCAGTCAGCTGAAGGCAAAACAAAAGTAAAATCTAAGAAAATTATTTCATGTTGTTGCTTCCTTTCCTTTTGGATCTTAGGACTTAGTATCCTTTATTGACTGATACTCTTTAATTATGAAAAATACTGAAACTAATTAAAGTCATGTAGTATTTATAAAGAATTATTATTTAACCGAAGCTTAGTAGGCTATGGTTATGAACCGAAGAAGTTATATCTAAAGAAGGACTATTAATTCTATAAAAAGTCTTGAAAGATAAATATTAAAGTAAGAATATTTCTGTCTCTTACCCTTTTTTAAATGAATAGATAGTTTTCTTCTATGTCCTTTTATTTATATTTAATGTAATTATTCTTGGTTCTTGTCTTACGTTAATAGGATTATATTATTATTATCATCAGGAGTAATATCAAAGTCACATAAAAAGTTAGATATATATTTAATAATTAGTTAAATGTATTTCTTAACCTGACAAGCGCGATATAGACCTAGGTGCTAGGGTAGTTATTTGTGCATTTCTAGCCCTGGATTCTGACAGAATTCGTTATATTTACAATATAAAGCATTATTTGTTTTCGGTATGCTTTTATTTTACATATATGATGTATATATGAACCTTCAAGAGTGCTAAAATAAGTGGGAAAAGCATTTGGGTGGTGAAAAACGAAGATATTGGCCACCCGGTCATAATCTCAGGCGAGAGAGAGCCACAGGCAGCCCTCCCCTCTCGCTGTCTGGGAGTCAACTGAGACGAGCGGGGCGGTGTGTGCCGGTGTCTGGGTGTTGCATAACGATCTTTTATGCAACCCACTTGTGCTACATTATCGCGGGAGAGAAAAATAACCGATAAATGATGATAATAAGAGGATAAATAGGTGATAATTGAGGAGGGGAGGGAGGGGGGAATAAGGTGGGAAAGGAGGGGAGGGGGAGGGGTGAGAAACACATGGATGAGTACTAGAGGGGAATTATCTCACCTAGAGACAAAATCCTTTGTTTTGATAGGCCCTTTTTTTTTTTGGAAGGCTTTTTTTATGGTCTTGCTTCCATGAGGCCTATCGCGTTCCCTATAGGAAGCCTTCCGTTAGGCCTATCGCGCTTGCCGGGTTAACCACGTAACATTGAGGTTTGATTATGAGTAAATAAAGTTACAGGATCGCTTCATAGATTCGATTCAGGTCTCACTCAAATAATATGAAAAGCAAAATATAATATTTTGAAGCAAAAGAATTTTCTTCAGCTTAGGAAATCACTAGAAGTAATATTAACACAGCCATGTTAGTCTAAGGCGATATTACTAATAAGAGACAATATCATCACCGTACTAAGCACCGTTAAGCAATGTAAGCTTAATTCAAAGAAAATTAAAGAACTCGTAAGTATTAATATAAAACAATAGTATTACTTTCATCATAACCCAATTACTTAAAGAGTTGCTTTAGTCCACAAGTTAGACAACTAAAATAGTTAAGCACATAATAGTAGCGTTAACGTTAATTCCCAATCACATATCTCACTAACCAACATAACGTAAGTGTTTACACCGAACACACTTAACACACATATATAATCTGACTGACAGTCACAATCCCATTATAATACTTCACCCCGTCTTCCTCCAGCTGCAAGTTCACCTTCCCCAACTCCAAATGAGACTGATTTGAATGCCCACAACTCGGGTCTTATATACCAAACAATGATGGTGTAGGAACGAATCAGGAGGCGAGTGATGGTGCGCGCTCCAATCATAGCTCCTCGAGTTGCATAGCAGGTGCCTGGTCCACTCACAGCTCCTGGCGTCGATCATACGTCATAGCATCGGTCATCGAGGTAGTTTGCAGGGTCCCCTATGACGCACGCAGGTGTGCAGGTATGCGGGCGAGCTGATTTACCCTCTCGCTTGGTCGCTCGCTAGTCTGCTTCACCGTTTGGGTAGTTTGGCTCCTTCAACTCTAATTCTAACTCTTAAATTAACATACAGGGCTCCGTATGTCAGAATATATATATATATATATATATATATATATATATATGTATATATATATATATATATATATATATATATATATATATATATATATATATATATATATTTACGAGCATGCGTTGGATATTTTATATATAATCACAATATTCAATAATTTTTTAATAAATGTTACACAGACGACGATAAATAGAAGTCATCTTAATTACAGTGGGTGTGGACTATTATAAATCATTATCATGAACTCTTAACGATAGCTTGTAGTGGAACGTGCCTGAAGAATATATATATATATATATATGCACATCGGAAATACACATAAGCTAATAAATGTTTGTATACTCACAGCCGGACTTGAACCACCGACAGTCAGAACAAGTGCCGATAGTTTAATCCACTATATATACCATGGCGTGATAGAGGATACTTGTGTGCAGTACATACATAAGATTTTACGACTGAGTGCTCCACACATACTTGCTGTTTCAGTCTCTTGTACTAATGGTGGCGTTCCAGGCAACCCTGTTAAGGGCTGCTTCACTTGTCAAGTTTTTGGATTTGAGATCGGCACGTATAGTCCGATCCCAGGTCTTCCTCGGTCCACCCCTTGGTGCAGCTCCCTCCACAATCACAGACATGCATTTTTTCACCCAACTTTGTTCATCCATTCTCTCCACATGTCCATACCATCCCACTATACTTGTACGCATCACCTCGGTAATACTCTTTATACCTAAACGTTTCCTCAGCTCAAAATTTGTTATTCTATCCTGCAGCCTGGCCCCACACATCCATCTCACCATTCTCATCTCATTACGTTCCATTCTGTTGACATCCTCTACTTTAACGGCCCATGTTTCTGAGGCATACGTCATTGCACTTTTAACACATGAGGCATACACCTTTCCCTTCAGGGGGAGTGGCATTCTTTTCATGGTTAGAATTGGCAGCAGTTCTCTGAATTTCCCCGAGCCACATCTAATTCTAGCGATAGTGGCAGCCTCGGCCCCACCACCGGCAGAGGTGGTATCTCCTAGGTAACAAAACTTATCCACCAGCTCCAATGACTCATTTCCAAAATTCACAGCCACAGGATCATCACTTAACACAAGCTCGCCTTTGCACACTACGCACTCAAATTTCTCGATTTCTGACTTATCCTTCGGCAGGGGTCCGTTTATTCTACTACAGCGCTTATTCCCATGGTGCACCCAGCATCAACAGATGCTACATTGAATCGAGTTAACGCCCACACCCTTTCCTCACACTGCACATGGGTGTGCAATACTCTTTTCCACATTGCCTCATCTCTATCTACAATGAATAACCTTGGTTTTGTTAATATTGACTCTTCAACCCTTGCTCGCCATGCCCTCTCTCCATCTTCTGAATTTGGCCTCAGCATCTTGCATATTGTGAGCTATTAGGATTATATCGTCTGCATAAATACAGTTCCAATGGGAGTCCTCCTCTAAAAACTCTAGACAGTGCCTCCAGGACCATAATAAAGAGGAGGGGGCTTAACACTGAACCCTGATGGACTCCAACATGGACTACGACCTCATTACTCAGTACACCCTTCACCCTCACCGCACTTCGCGAATCTTCATACATCTTCATTATCACACGCACCAGCCACTCTTCCACACCAAGTTTCCTCACAGCACACTGCACAACATTTCTAGGCACCCTGCCAAAGGCCTTCTCCAGGTCTACAAATACAAAGTAAAGATCCCGGCCTTTTAGCAAGTATCTTTCCTGTATCTGCCTGACTATGAAGATAGCATTGGTTGTACCACGTCCTGGCAGTGGATTAAAGCATTAACACTCGTCCTTACTGTTGGTGGTTCATGTCCGCCTGGGAGATTATATAGGCATATTTAAAATGTAAAGCGGCTCAAATTGCCAAGGTTTCTTTAGTTTTGTATACAGTAGAGTCAATTAGCGTTGAGGAAACATGCCGATTGTATTAGGTAAGGTATCATATGATTTATTGCAGAGTCAGGAAATCAGACCGGAAGTGGTATATTTCATGTGAGAGTTATCTCTAACGAACTAGTTACTAATATACTATTTAAAATAAGGTATAATTTGCTGATATGATGGGTGCGTACTGATACCCAGGATTTTTTTTTATTTCTCAAACTAATGGCAGATTTCTAACAACATCCTTCTTTAATCCTTAGCACTATTTTGACACTTGTCTTTATACTCATTTTATTCAATTAATAGTTTTTGTTTTCTCTCACTACAATATATATATAATACATAATAATATATATATTTATTTGTTAGTGTTGTTTTCTCGTTTTTTTGTTTTTTTGTTTTTTTTTTAACACTACGTTTAACAATTTAGTAATCTTCTCATAACTGCCGAATAACTTGTTCAGGTATTTTAGTATCATGTGATACCTTACATACTAAAAGTCACACACCAAGCGTGGTTGCTTAGTTAGGTACTAATAATTTCCTTACATAGTGTTTCATAGTATCTTCTCTTTATATAATTATATAGTTATACGACTATTATAATTTTATATATATTTTCTTTTTTTCTTTTTCTTTTTTAGTCACTGTCTTAAAATATAGCCTGATTTTCTGTAACTTTGCATTATAGTTTGTGAGTTTAATAACTTCTCTTACTCCTTTCAATTGTTTCACAGTATATGACTATTATTATAACTATGGTGAGTTATCTGCTCAACAGGTGGCGTTGTGTGTGTGTAAGTGTGAGAGTCCGAGTGTAGGTGGTGAGACAGTGAAGCACGGGAACGAGGTGGCTTCAGAGATGTGGTCGTTTCGGGCCATGAGTGAGCACCGTGCCTCATGTGAAGGCAAGATGGCAGGTGCTCGTTGTACTCTACGTGCTTCACATGTCTCACTCCCTAGACTGGAACAAGACCTCACGGGCTTCACTGTTCATTGTAAAGCGGTGAATGTTAAGGCTCTCAGCCTATGCCCGAGAGGAAGTAAGTTGGAATATAGAAAAAAAAAAAAACAAAAAAAAAAATTGTTTATATAATCTTTTTCTTTTTCAGTCTCCATCTGGTAATATAGCCTGATTTTCTGTAACTTCATTATACTTAGTGAGTTAAATAACTTCTCTTACTCTTTCTATTTCTAACGCTACTCATAGGATGTTAACATTTTCACCTTTTTTCGGGCAGAGGCTCGTCCCATAGGAAGTAAGGACATATAGATTTAATATTGGGGCATAGGTGGATAATTAAGATAATAAGACAAGATGGCATTAACTCGGTCCCAGTCGAGGAATAATCATGATGAAAGACAAAATACAGTGAGTGATGCAGTACAAATGAACCGTGAAATAGACACTGTAGTTAATGGGGATGTACAAGCAAACCCTGTTAAGGCGGTGTCAGACGAGCGATTTTTCCGTAAATTTTTACGGGCAATTGTTGTTTGGTAGCTTCAAAATACAAGTTCCATAAGAATTAATCTACCTAACATATTCTACCGTCGATCTAGTTTCCGATTCCAATAAAAATATCCCTAAATATCACCAGAGAAAACTTGCTCATGGAAAATTGATGGAAAAAGCGCTCGTGTGAAAGCGGCTTTAGAGAAAATGCAGGTAATAACAATCAACAACTGCAGCCTGCAGAAGAAAATGCAAGACTCAATAATTCGCAAGACAACAGAGGTGCGGCACAAAATAATGGTAACGGTGTAAACGAAGATAATGAAAGGGAGATTATCGAAAATCGTGAACAGAACGAACGACCTCGTCATGTAAACATGAATGGTGGCGAATGGATGGGTCATTTTGGTGACAGATTCATAGCATTAGTGAATGAAATTGATACAGAAGTGATACAATGGCAACATAATAAGTTTGAACTACCGATTTGTGAGGCCGCAAATGACATGCTAGGGGAACTCAGGCGTATGATCCTATGTTATGTTCAGGGTGCCCATTTGGCGCACGTGGCAATCAAGATAGCTTCTTTCATTCCTCAGCTGTTCCTTCAAAGAAAAAAAACCAATAAGGCAAAACTGAATGAGAACACTAAAGCGCTAAAACAGAGAATGGAGTGGTGGAAAAACGGGGAGTTAGACAAAATTCTTAGCCAAGTACGAGCAATCCAGCAAAGACTGAAAACAAAACAACAAAGAAAGAGGTAGCCAGATGATATTACAAGATCAGTGGGAAATAGCATGAGGATTGGAAAAGTGGCACAGGCAGTCAGAATGGTTTCTGCGGAAGCCTCAAGTGGGGTGCTCGAAGTGAACCAAAACATCTTGGACCAGCTAAAGGAGAAACACCCAGAAGCAAAACCAGCAAGTGATGAGGCCAAATTAGAAGGGGAATATGATCCCCCAGACCCGGTGATGTATGAGAATCAAACTGGAGACCTCATATGGAGAAAGGCACTGAAAACACAGGGAGGGGCAGGTCCATTAGGTATAGATGCTAAGAGTTGGAGGATCTTCCTAAGTCAAAACAAGTTTGGTTCAGCCGCGAATGACCTTTATGAAGCAATAGCAATGCTTGCAAAAAAACTCGCATCATCGCCATGCGTGAACATAGAAGCTCTGACAGCATGTCGCCTGATACCTTTAAATATGAATCCAGGAGTTAGATCAGTAGGTGTTGGGGAAGTTCTTAGAAGGATTATAGGAAAAGCAATTATGTCTGTATTTGGAAAATATGTACAAAGAGCAGTGAGCAACTTACAAGTATGTGCAGGACAGCAAGCCGGATGAGAAGCAGCAATACATACAATGGGGAATGTATATGAAAGGGAAGATTGTGAAGCGGTTCTGCTAGTGGATGCAACAAATGCCTTCAACACCATTAATAGGGAGGCCGCTACTCACAACATGAAGATCAAATGCCCGAGCATCGCAAAATACATATAAAACACTTATAAGGAGCCAGCTAACCTGTATATAGTGGGAAGCACAGAGAAGGAAGAAATTAACATTCTCAAATCAAATGAAGGAACAACGCAAGGAGATCCTGTGGCAATGGCAATGTACGCTCTGGCACTCTATTCTGCAGCAGAAAATAACACATGAGGAAACCAGAGTGAAACAAGTGGTGTATGCTGATGACCTCACAGGTGCAGGAAGAATAAGGGATCTCAAAGAATGGTGGCAGAGAGTACAATCGGTTGGCTCAGTCATTGGGTACCATCCTAATGCTAGTAAATCTGTACTAATAGTGAAAGAAGACCAGTATGAAGAAGCGGTGAAAACTTTTGATGGGCAGGAGTGAATATTACAAAGGAGGGTCAACGCCATTTGGGAGCAGTAATAGGCACAGAGGAATGCAGGGGAGTCTATGTGTGAAAAAAGGTAGCGGAGTGGGTAAAGGAAGTGAGATCCCTGGCAGACATTGCGAAATCAGAACCACAGTTTGCATATTCTGCCTTCGCATATGGTGTTAAGCACAGATGGACCTTTCTTATGAGAACAGTGCCTGACATTGGACCGATGCTCCAACCGCTGGAAGAAGCAATCAGAGGAGCATTCATACCTGCCTTAATAGAGATGGAAGGCTACACGCAAGAGCTAAGAGATCTATTAGCTCTTCCGCCAAGGATCGGAGGAATGGGGATCATAAAGCCAGTGGAGGCGGCGCCTCATGAGTACCAAAATTCCCTTAAACTTACAACGTCTCTGACAGAAAAAATACGGGAGCAAAAGGAAAATGAGGAGGTGGACGAAGATGAACAACGAAATGCAAGACAAAAAATTACAAAGGGCAGAGAAGAGAGACAGAAATATAGCCTAGAACCAATTAAGACCGAATGTAGTGAAGAACTGAAAATGAAAGTTGAGATGGCACAAGACACGGGGGCTTCAAATTGGCTCACTTCATTACCAATAAAGGAAAAAGGTGTCAAAATTCAATGATGCCGTAGCCTTAAGGTATTGGTGGCCAGTTTCGAACCTGCCGCTGAAATGTGCATGTGGTGAAATAAACAACTCGGACCACTGTATGACCTGTAAGAAAGGAGGATTCATCTGTATCCGGCATGATGAAGTACGAGACATCACTGCACAAATGCTGGACGAGGTGTACCATGATGTCAGAATCGAACCAGAACTTTTGCCTATGGACGGACAGCGCTTGCCCCACAATACTGCAAATACTTCAAATGAAGCAAGAGTGGATGTAAGTGCTCGAGGTTTTTGGACGAGGGGACAACGGGCTTTTCTCGACATCAGAATCTTCAACCCAAGAGCACAAACATATCGTGAGCGAGGACTCAAGGCGGCATACTTGAGGGACGAAAGTGAGAAGAAATGCGCTTATGAAGAAAGAATTTTGAACAGGGATCAAGGAAGCTTCACTCCTCCGGTCTTCTCATCGTCGGGAGGAATGGGACCTTCTGCAAGTGTCTTGTATGTCAGATTAGCTGAACAATTATCGGAGTAAAAGCGCCGGCAAAGAAGCCGGCAAGTCATAACTTGGATGAGATGCCGGCTCTCTTTCTCTGCTCAGGTCTGCACTCCTATGTCTCAGGGGTAAGAGGTCCTCCACGCTACAGAGGACAAGAGTGAGAGGCTTGGACTTTGAAATGGTCGTGGCGGAGGGCCGAATTGGGGAACAACTAGGTTGATTGTATGGAGGTACTGGTACAATAAGATAAACTATAAGGGAACTAGAAAAAGATAGATTGTAAACCACTTTGTAACTGTCACCTTAATAAAAAAAAAAAAAAAAAAAAAAAAAAAGGGGGAAACAAAATAGAAGGAAACGTGCTTACATTACTGAAATGTTTGTGGACATGCAGTAATGCAAGTAATGGTCGCTCTTCTGTACATCTAAAATGGCTTACTTAAGAATGGGAAAGAGGTGGGACCTTCTATTTTTTTGTTTTATATATATATATATTTATTTCATTTATGATCACATTGAATCTTAACCATTGGAATATTTACCTATAATAAGGTCAGTGTAACACTATTTTTTAGCATTTTGAATATGATGTAATTCAAATTTAAAATATATATAAGAAAGAAATAGTGACCATAATCTGTGACCTTCACCATTCACCTTGACCTTTGAATAACAAAAACAGAAAATTTGGACAATCGTTGCATTGATCAACCAAATTTGCCAGCAAAATCTGGTGATGATACGTAACCCGTTCAGTACAGTTCTGTCAGTTTCATTTCATACTAGATATTAAGACAATTTTATTTAGTTTATGAAGAGCCTCCATAAAATTAGCAGGCTTTCAACTATCTTAACCCTTGTTACTGCCACAGATCCTTCATAAGCTCCAAAAAATCGTCTAATTATAGCTAGAATACAATAGAAAAACGTCACCGGTACAAACAGGGTTAAAAAGTCTAGGAAGAGTTTAAAGACAATTATTAGCACTCTTCTTTTGTTCTTTGACTTTGACCTTTAACCTTAAGTATTATAATATATATACTGTATGTGATAGATATATATGTTATGTAAGTAAAATGCAACTAACAGTCGTCCAGCTCATCGAAAATTGAGTATTTTTGTTATGATGATGACCTTGGCCTGTGACCTTGACCTTTATGTAGGATTATATTTTAGTTTGCTTTGATGTAAACCTAGAAAATCAAATAAGTGTGTCAAATTTCATAAAGGATCATCAGTTAGTTTCAGAGGTATTAACCCACTGAGCGCCAGCGACGCAAACAGTGCGTCGGCAATGTATTTTACCCACAACCTCAGGACGCATATGTTGCGTCGGGGTATAATTACTCCGGTCCTATGGCACCTAGAGGGCTCATATTTGTATGGGAACTGTGTAAGTATCCCACGCAACAATGCCGATGGTCCAACCGCGTGCGCGTGAGCGCGCAAAAACCTGTTTTTGCCGACACATTTCCCCTCTTGTAATTCCGACTTTTGGGCGCACCGTAGGACCCCTTAATGACCTAGGGGATCGTGTTTTTTTTTGTGGGTTTTCCTTCATTTCTAACCCATTCCTGGTGTTTTCTGAAAACATTTTTTTTTGACAACCCTCTGGTCCTGGGTGGTACATTTATTATTAACTAGCTGGGGTTCAGTGGGTTAAAGGAATAGTTGACCTTGACCTTTGACCTGCATGATGTCTAAAAGTTTAACATTTTAATTTTCCCATAAAGCACAACTTTCTTAAGGAATTTTGAGAAGTTTACATGCATAGTAAAGAAATTACCTTATTGATCTTATACTTGACGTTGATCTGTGACCTTGACCTATCAAATGGAATTATGTTTATTCTTGCATGGCCATGCTCTAGGCATTCCGAATATGCATGATGTGCCTAATGAGAATCTTACATTAAATAAGAAATACTAGTAAAAGTCATATTTCGACCTATAACCTTGACCTTTGACCTTGACCTTCGGCCTTAAAATTACTTATCAAGGATTTAGTTAGCTTAACAGCAATGTTCGTATTAACTAGCATTATAAATATAGTGTAATTCGTATAAAAACTTATTGATCACAAATAGTGATCATATACTGTGACCTTGACTTTTGACCTTTGACTAAAAATAAAATACATATATTTGGATGGTCGTCACATTGACCAACTGAATTTGAGTGTATAATTTGATGACAATACATTAACCCATTGGCTGCGGGTGACATTCGAGAACGCATAGGCAACTTAGAGCAATTTCCAGGCTTTTAAAGCCTATAAAAGCCGTAGAAATCGAGTGTCAGTGGGCAGGAGCGTGAGGGATCTCCGTCCGACCCTCAGAGCAGCCAGCCGCTCATTGAGGTAGACTGTCGGGCGGCTGTCTCGACAGTGTTGCCGAGTGAGCGAGAGCTAATAATTAGCGAGTTTTCCCGAATGTCTATGGCAACTCTGCGGGTGAACCCCACCACCTACGAAGCTCGTGCTGGTGTCATTTTGAAGCAATTCTCGCCTAGTTTTCGGCAGAATACAGTTCATTTAATGCAGATACTTGATTTATCATTCAGGAGTGACTAAATATGCGAATAGCGCACAGTCAAGGAGGAGTTTAGGGAATATGACAAATACCCTTGTTTTGACCTTGACCTCTGATCTTAACTATTACAATATTTATGTAAAATTTGATATATATATGATATTTAAGTAATAAGCCATAACACAGCCAGTTTTCTAAAATTTGAGTAATCTTTTTTAATAAATATTAAAAGATGACGTTTGACCTTGACCTGTGACCTAGACCTTTATGTAAGAGTACGTGTTTGCTTGCATTGGCATTGCCCATGAAAATCAAATAAGCATGCCTAATTTCATTAACCCTCGTCTAGCAGGGGTTTTTGGGCTATTTTGGACATATTCAGGCCCTCCTGAATGATCAATCAAGTATCTGCATGAAAAGAAATGTATTCATAAAAAAACTAGGCGCTACAAGCTTCAAAATGAGACCAGAACGAGCTACGTAGCACTCGTCGTTTTCATGCAGTGCTACCACCAACATAGGAGTTTAGCGTATAGCGGCATATTTTTCCCAGCTACGCTCACTACTGGCTACACTGCCGGCCTCTCGAGAACAGAGGGAGCGTTAGTCAGTGGGTGGCGGTAAGCCCTGTGTGTCGGCCGTGTGGCCTGCTGCGCTCCCGGCCATTTGCACTCGATTTTAACCCTTTAAAAGCCTTAATAATGCTCCTAACTTGCTGCTTATTAGATACAGACTTAAGTCGGGCCCCGCTCTTTAAGTGTTAAAACCCATCAGTTAGTTTCATATATATTAATATAATAGTTGACCTTGACCTTTGACCTTCATCTCGACCTTTATGGTATGTCTCAACATGTATTATTTTCCTTTCCACTTAAAGTGCAACTATCTCACCAAATATTTTGAAGTGTGCATGAAAAGTAAATAAAATAACATTTTGGCAATTTTATTTGACCTTGACCTGTGACCTTGACCTTGCATATGAAACTGAATAGCTTATTGTATGACCTTGGCCTATGTATTCCGAATATACATGGTAAGCCTAGTGAGAATCTAAAAGTTAGTATAAGAAATACTAGTAAAAAAACTATTATGACATTTGACCTTACCCTTTAGAATATTTATCCAAAAGTTATGCAATACGATACCAAGGTTATCAGTAACTTGTATAGTGAAAATGAAGATATTTGAATAAAAAATAAAAATATATAGTATAAGTTGATCTTTCACCTTGACCTGTGACCTTGGCCTTAATGTAAGAGTAAACAAAAAATCATTGACATTGCCCAGGAAAGTCAAATAAGCATGACTAATGTCATTAAAACCCATCAGTTAGTTTCATATATATCTATAGAATAGTTGATCTTGACCTTTGACCTTGACCTTGACCCTCATGATATGTCTCAAAATGTATTATTTTCCTTTCCACTTAAAGTGCAACTACCTCACCAAATGTTGTGAAGTTTGCATGAAAAGTAATGAAAATAGCATATTGACCTTTTATTTGACCTTGATCTGTGAATTTGACCTTTCATATGGAATTGTAAAATTTCTTGTATGACCTTGTCCTAAGTATTCCGATTATGCATGGTAAGTCTAGTGAGAATCTAACAGTTAATAATTATAAGAAATACTTGTAAATAACATATTTTGACCTTTGACCTTATCCTTCAGAATATTTACCTAAAATTTGGTCCATAAGATATCGAGGTTACCAGTAACGTGTATATTGAACATTTAGAAATTTGAGTGAAAATTAAGATGCATGAAATATTTACCTTATTTTTAACCTTGACCTTTGACCTTAACCTTTAAGTTAAAGTGAAAATTTATTTTTGACTGACCTTCGCATTGACCAAATATATATACCTGTGAAATTTGGTGAAAATCCACAGAACGGTCTAGGAGGAATTTCCGGACGGACGACGACAACAGACAAGCTGACTGATGGTGCACAGTATATGGGCGGGATCTGTGTGCGCGATACCACTCTGCTTCGTATAGTTGATAATCGACCAAAATATAAACCCTTCCACCCTTAAGGCGATGTCACACTAGCAATATTTCCATCAATTTCTACGAGCAATTGTAGTCTGGCAGCTTCAAAATATAAGTTCCTTAAGAATTAAGTTACCCAACATATTGTACCTTCGATCCAGTTTCCGACTCAAAGGAGTACATAGGAGTATAAGGAAAATCAAGCAACAACAGATATAGTGACCCCTCTATGCTGCTTGTCCTCTAAAACACTGAGGATCAAGTGTCCGAACAGTGGTTTAGAGTGGGTAAGGAGATATTGGGAAGGGAACTACTGATATATAACTATGTCCGTGGCAGGATTAGGAAGTTAGTAGGGGACAGATGGGTTAGAAACATAACACAGTTATAAGTGATCTTTCGTGTATCTGGGAAAACGAGAGTAACGTCTTAGTAATTATACAGTATATACGCAATAATCCTTGATGAATCTGAGGGGGGAATAAATTAAAGTTATTCATTTACAAACGCAGTCAGCCACGGGTTTGAGGCAAGATATTTGTCTAGGCGAAGTTTATAAGAATCGACAGTATTGCAGTCTATAACGTCTTGGGGAAGCCCATTGCACAAGTTGACAACTCGATTGAAGAAGACATTCCTAGATTCGTGCGAGTTCAAAGTTTTACCAATAATTTTGCAACCATTTCCCCGCGTGTAATTAGATTGGTCGATGGTGAAGTACTTACTACAGTTCATGTTGAAAATTCCTTTGATGGCTTTGAATACTTGAACTAAGTCGCCTCTTAATCTGCGCTGTGCAAAAGGAAATATATTTAATTCCATAAGACCCTCGCATGGTTTTTTCTTTAGGCTAGGTATCATTTTGGTAACTCTACGTTGAACTCGTTCAAGCTTGTCTATATCATTTTGGTAGTAAGGGCACCAGGATTGAACGCAGTAGTCCAGCAGAGGGCGGACTAAGGAATTGTAAAGAGTTTGGATAACGTCTTTGGATTTATGCTCAAATGACCTGCCTATAAAGCTAATTATTTTGTTTGCCTTCTTAACAACTTCTGAACATTGTTGACTCGGTTGTAGGATACTTGATATTGTTACTCGCAGATCGGTTTCACTGTCTACACTCTTAAGCTGAGTGCCATTCATCAAATAGTTTGCTTTCTCATTTCGGTATCCGATATGTAGTACTTTACATTGATCCGCATTGAAACTCATTTGCCAAGTTTGCTCCCAACATAACAACTTATCTAGATTGTGATGCATATTGTCAACTTGTTCTTTTGACATTACGCTATTTGCAATTTTTGTATCGTCGGCAAACTTTGAGATTCTACATGTGAGGTCCTCATCTATGTCGTTGATGTAAATTAGAAAGAGAATTGGTCCCAGTACCGATCCCTTGGGTACCCCGCTACTTACACTGGTCCATTTAGATGCCTTACCGTTTATGACTACTCTTTGCTTTCTGTCGCTGAGCCAATGTTCTATCCATTTCAACACACCGTCTCGTATTCCATGCACTTTTAGTTTTAGCAGTAAACGTTTGTGGGGAACTTTGTCAAAGGCCTTATGAAAATCAAGGTATATAATATCTACAGCTTTACTCTCATCAAAGAGGTTGAGGATATCATGGAAGAAGTCTAAGAGGTTTGTCAACCAGGAACGTTTGTTACGAAAGCCGTGTTGAGTATCTTTAAGTATGTTATTTTCCTCTAAGTGATTTACGAGTCTGTCTCTTATGAGTGTTTCTAGCATTTTACATACAACTGAGGCTAATTTAAAGGGGGCGATAGTTACTGGGTAGGGATTTGTTGTTTTTGTTTTAATATCCGTGTTACGTTGGCAAGCTTCCACTGATCAGACATAGTTCCAGACTGCAAGGATTTATTGAATAGCAATGTCCGTGGTTTGGAGAGCTCATCCTTAGCTTCCTTTAGAACTCTAGGTGAGATTGTATCAGGTCCGGGCGATTTATTTACCTTGAGTTTTTTCTAAACATTTCAATACTTCTCTCTCTGTAATGGCAATATAGCTTAGAGCACCAGAATTATCAATTTGAATCGGCGATGCTGTAGGGATCTCACTGAGGTCTTCTGTTGTAAAAACTGATGCAACGAAGGTATTGAGCCTCAAAATAATACGAGAACAAACTTGCTCATCTAAACTGCCAAAAAATGCACTCGTGTGACACCACCTTTATGCAGAGTTCATCATTTCTCCACAACCACAACAACCTCTTACGTAACTGGTTCACTATCATCACCATCATCATCATCACCAACACCATAACCATTTATAATTCCTCCACCACCACAACCACAACCTCCTACACCACTATCATCACCATCTGCTCTTCCTCCCTCCTATCGTCATCACCATTGGCTTGATAATTATTATAATCCTTGCCTTCCTTCCTTCCTTCTTGCTTTGGCTCATTCCTTCCTTCCTTCCTTCTTTCGTTCCTTCCTCCCTACCTTCTTTCCTTCTTGCTGTGGCTCATTCCTTCCTTCCTTCCTGCGTTCGTTCTTTCGTTCGTTCGTTCTTCCCTTCTTTCCTGCTTTGGCTCATTCCTTCTTATAATCACACCGTCGTTGCCTTTCGCTTCTCAGGTCTCGTCCCTCCATTTCAGTAATTTAGTAAAAAATGTTTAGTGCGCTCATCAAATATAATCTAGCTGTTTTCCTACCCTGTTTCCGGCTCCAAATTAATTTATCTCTCACTTACTCACCCCTTGATATTCATAGCTCACCTTTCTGCTTTACCCGAATAATAAGCAAAACATAGCCGTCTTTAATGGGGGTAGGGTTTATTTATTAGTTTATTTTTGTATATGTTATTGTTTTAGTTTCCTCCCTAGACCTCCTTCAAGCTAAATGAATTATCCTCAAGATCCGCCTTTGAGATAAATTTGTATGTTTTTCTGTAGAAAAATGTTGTGGCCGAAGGCTCTCTATTGCTCGCCAGGAACAAAATCGTCACCAAAATGGCACATAAGGTCTTGATATACAGAAATAGGACGAACAGTCTTAAAATCGACAAACTAATGTTGCGAACGTCTTTCAATCTCGAGAAAAAATAATGGGGCTAATCTTGAGGGAGAAGGGGGTCCAGAAAAAAGCAACTACCTCCTCCTTAGAATAATAAATCTTTCTCCTTCCTTCATTTCCTTCTCTATATTGACTTCTCTCTCACGCTTTCCGCCACCTTACGCTTTGGCATTTATAGTTGATTCTACTATATATTCCTATATAAAGGAACTAATGTCTCTCTCGCTTCTACATTTCATACCCAATATTAATTCCTCCATGACCTCTTTTCATCATTTCATTAAGGGTAAGATGGGTCGTTTTTCCGGCCCCCTTTCTTCCTCATGTTTAGCACATTAGTTTTCAGATTTTAAGACGTTCGGCTTATTAGTTTGGCGATTTAAGATCTTTCGTCCCATTTCTTTGTCAATATTTAGACCTTTCTTGCCATTTAGGTGTCGATTTTTTTCCTGGCGAGCGAAAGCGAGCCTGTAATTTAAGAGAAACCGGCCTTTGGCCGGGAAATTTTTCTATCGAAAAATGTAAAAATATATCTTGAAGGAGGGTCTTGGGAATATTTTTGTTTAAGCTTAATGGGGGTCTAGAGGGGAAACTAGAAAATAATAATTAAACATATATAAATGAGCAAATAAATACGCTAATCCCCCCTTAATTCAGAAAAAAGTAAGACCCATCCTCAAAATTACTTCATCAGTTTCTTCAATCCTGTCGTACTCATTGTCATTTTCATCTTCATTCACTCGTTTTCTCACTACTTGAGCTGAAAGGGTCCTCTTGCTGTAATTTATTCTGATTAGAAAGGGTAAACTTATCCTACTCAACGAAACAGAGGAAGGGGCGAGGGCACGCGAAAGCAGTCCCAGACCCTAAGAAATGGAATTTTAGAGGTGTCGGGAATAGTGAGATGATCCCGACAGTTTTGAGTCCAATTGGGTATTTGAATTTGGCGATATTGTATAGCAAGTACGATTTCGGGTAGTTCTTTATGTACTGTAGTTTATTATTAAGTGTAGGTTAAATATTAACTGTAATGTATAAATATTTACATCAGCTCTAGATGTATCATGACACCAAATCATAGGTTATAATTGTTATGAGCCGGCAGTCATTATGCAACTTCGCGAAGCGATAGAACGCCGGCGGTTAGTCTCTAAAAAACCACTATACGTTCAACAGCTCCCCCCGGCCCTGACTCAACCCATAGTTCACCATGTGCTACCATTATTAATCCATATCAACAGTCCTACATCACCAGTCCTCTAAGCTAAGTTCATTGTATCGATATTGTATTATGTGAACATTCCTACATGTCATGCAAATGAATTAGCCGTGTGTGTAGAGGATTGGATTCCACCCATTGAATACTTTATTGGTAATTATTATATATCTATTTGTTGGGATAATTTCATTTACCAGTGAGTTAGTAAATTAACCTATCTATATATATTCCCTACAAATATATGGTCCTTCGTGCCCTAGTGCTTAGTATTTTGCCTTAATAGCGTTTGTTTGCTTCCATTCGCTTCAGGTATTGCAAATGGCTGCCGCCTCGAAATTTGTTGGGCCGACTGCCCTTTCACTGGTTTATTAGCCTCGCTTTATCCCTCAAGTTTTTCTTTCAGGGTGGCGCCGTCTCATTGGTTTTTAGGGGCTAGTATCCCGGTTTTTTTTGACGTTGTGCTCCTTACCGTTCTTGGAGGGTTGTTGGACTAGTGCTAGGTGTGACGGTATTTCGTTGGTTACATTTTCGCGCGGTTGAGCTAGGCTAGGCCTGCAAGTGTCTGTGGTTGCTCTTCATTTCGCTTTGGTGGTAGGCCTGTGGTGTTCTTTATGTTTTGTTGTGAGACTCATTATTGATTTTGCTGGTGGGGAGGGTTCTCATGTGACTCATTTAATTAAATTGTATAGCCTAGTTGCCTAATTACGGTCATGAGGTTCAGTCTCTGTTGATTCCTAAGCGATTGACAGCCAGTCAGACCTCATGATTGCAGCATGGGTAGCTGGGCTAGGCCTAATATATTCTAATAGTGACTAGTCAGTTCTTGTAATTTACCCTTCTTTCTCTAGCCCTAGTTTGTTTCTGCTATTTGTCTATCAAGGCTCAATTAATTCATCCTACTGCAACTAGTAATGACAGTTTCCAAATTGGGAGTGGCAATGCTATTGCCAGATAATTTAAATTAATTTGTGTAACTAGTTTGCTTTGTAGTTTAGAGAGTAGATAGCCTAGATTAAGACCTTACCAATGACAGATTTAAAGAAACTTAAGATTTTAAAGGGAAGGATGAAGGGAAGTTTAAATAAATGTGTAAGAGATCTTGATGATATTCTAGAAAGTGCCTCGGCTGATCAGATAAAGGGTAAGAATGCTACTGTAACTAAATCGCTAGCCACCTTTGATAGTTATGCTCAGCAGGTTTATGGTTTGTTGTCAGGTCCTGAAGATGTGGAAGAAGAAATGTCAGCAGATCTGGAGTATATTGAAGATGTTAATACAGCCTTAGCCAGATTAGCTTCAACTCAAGAATCACACCCTGTTAAGGATACCGGTAATCCAAAAGCAACTGGTTTTAACCTTCCAAAGCTTACTTTGCCTACCTTTTCCGGGGATCCAACTACCTGGACTGGATTTTGGGATATATTTGAGTGTTCCGTTCATCGGAATAAGACCCTTACATCCATCCAAAGATTTACTTATCACCGTGGACAGTTGAAAGGGGAGGCATTGAAGCTGATAGAGGGGTACAAGCTAGAAGCTACAAGCTATGAGTCTGCAGTGGAACTCTTGAAAAGAACCTATGGGCGAGAGGAAGTAATAAAGACAGCGTTAATAACAAAATTCTTCGCTCTAGATCCTCCATCGTATGATGTGACCGAGTTAGAGGAGTACTATGCCTCTTTTGAGAGCCTCCTCCGGTCAATGGAGACAATGGCCATCACGAAGGAGGAAATCTACAGTATAAACATCTTGAGCAAGGTACCCTCTCCCCTTAAGGAAATAATTAGACGGCAATTAAGCAACACTCCACTGGACTTAGAAGCGTTGGTGCAGAAATTCCAGACCGAAGTCTTCAATATGGAGAGTACTGGACACTACCGACAAGTGGAGATGTCGCCATCCACTGCGGCTTTCCCGGTACAGACATCTAAACAGAAGAGGACCATCACATCAGGTTGTAAGTTGTGTAGTGTACGCGGTCATCCATGGTACCAATGTCCTAAATATCCTAAGGCTACACAGAAAATTGCCAAGGCTTTATCACTTCATTTATGTACCAGTTGTCTGGCAAGAGACCACTTCAACAGTGCTTGCACCAATTCCTACATCAAACCCTGTAAGTATTGCAAGGGGAAACATTGGTTTTCCCTTTGTACCCAGTCTGATCGGCACGACGGCAAAGAAAAAGAGAGAACCACCAAAGAGTCACATGATCAAAATAAAAGCGAGAGTAATAAAATATCTGCTATGTCCATTGCTTCTAGAGAGTGTCAAATGCTTCCTACTATAATGCTGCCAATGGTGGGAAGTAATGATAAGCATATAATGACGCGAACCTTACTCGACCAGTGCTCACAGAGGTCATTCGTTCTGCGGTCATCATTGCCACAGCTCAAGTGTATCAGCAAGGGCCAAGAGAATTTGCGTCTCCATGGTTTCACTGGTGAAGAAGATTCCAGTGACTATGATATAGTGGAGATTTCCTATGTTTATAGAAGGAAGATATGTCCCATCAAGGCTGTTGTGGTCGACAAACTACCCAGTTTCTATATAGCATCAGAGATTCAACCACATTTGAAATATCTCAGAAGCAAGGGTTTTAAACTGGCTGATGATCAACTCTCTGCTAACAATGGAACTATGCTACTGGTCGGAGCTGATTATTACTACGACCTGGTTCACCCTGGATATCGGCGGGTAGAGAAGCTCCCCACGATACAAGGGTACGCCATTTCTGGATCCCATGCAACTTCATCTCAAGACACAAAGGTGGAGGTAGTTACGGTCCTTAAAGTAGCAGTAAGCCCCATAGACAAATACATTAGGTCTACTGTACCTGATGATCCATGCAATGATATAGATAAGCTATGGGACTTAGATAATATTGGAATTGACCCACATGAACTTGATCGGGAGTCCAAGCTAGCGTTGAGCTCGTACGAAGAAACTGTAACATATGATTCTGGCAGGGGTCAATATGTGGTAAGGCTCCCTTGGAATGACAATAAGAGTATATTACCTACAAATTTCCATCTAGCACTTGGTAGATTATGTGGCCTTCAGAAGCAGTTTGTCAAGGATCCAAATTATTGCGAGACTTATGCGGCAGTACTAAGGACAGTTCCACCACTCCTGTTCGTATTGTATATGACTGCTCAGCTAAATCCAGTGATCGCTCTTATAGCCTGAATGATTGTCTGTACACGGGTCCATCCCTGGTCTCTGATCTCGCGCAAATTATGTTACGCTTCAGATGTCATAGATTTGCATGGGTCGCCGATATTGAGAAGGCCTTCCTGATGCTTCAACTCCATCGTGAAGACAGGGACTCGACAATATTTTTATGGCCACGGGATCCAATGGATCTAGATTCAGAGTATCTGGTCTACAGATTCAGAGTTGTCTTATTCGGAGCGACCTGTTCCCAGTTCCTTCTCAACGCTACTATCTTGCGACATCTTGAGGAGGCTGGACTAGATCCTGACTTCAAGAATGAGATCAAGCGGGGGATCTATGTGGACAATCTTCAAGGGACTGGAGACGATGATGATTTATTGCTCAAGAGGTGCTGGGAGATCCGCGATATATTTGCCAAGGCTCATTTATACTTGAGAGAATGGGCCACTAATAGTGATCTTATGAAAGATCAATTTGCTTCCGACGGTGTAGCTACTGAGAATAGTGAGGTGAAGTTTTTAGGCCACAAATGGGACACTACCACAGATTGTATTTCCTTCTGTCACACACCATGCGACAGTGAGATTATGACCAAGCGCAACTGCTTAAGCTTGTCTGCGAGGTTGTTTGATCCCCTAGCCTATTTGCTGCCTCTTACTATTCGTGCTTGTGTGTCTTTACAGCAACTGTGGCGGCTAAAACTAGGTTGGGACACGCCACTCTCGACTGAGTTACAAGACACTTGGCGGTTAATTCGGTTGGACCTTTCCACATGTTGCAAGGTCCAACTTGATCGAAAGGTTATTGGAGGTCAACAGGTGGATCTACATGCCTTTGCTGATGCCAGTAATAGTGCGTATGGTACTGCCATCTAATTATGCAGTGGCAGTGAAGCGAAACTGGCTATCGCAAAGGCCAACGTAGCCCCTATTAAGAAAATTACAGTTCCTAAATTAGAGCTTACTGCATTGTTTCTGTCTGCTTGTCTAATAAAGTTTACACTGGATGCTTATACAGACATACTACATATTAATGACGTCTATGTCTGGAGCGACAGTCAAATAGGACTTTCATGGGTACACAGCCAGAAGGTGTTACCTGTTTATGTTTCCAATCGCACTGATGAGATACATAACTTAGTTCCTACAGCTAAATTTTGCTATGTGAGCACCAAGGATAACCCCAGTGATATAATTTCCCGGTGGATCTCGGCCCAACAGTTTATGTCATCCTCTATTTGGTGGCAAGGACCTACATGGCTTACATCTCCAACTGAGTGGCCTCAGGATTTCAGGGAATGCATATCTGATCCATCAAGTCGGCCCTAAGATGATGTGTTAAGTAGTTCGACTGTGAGTACTACACATCAGGATAACAAGTTGGTAGAGTGGGAACGTTACGGCAGCTATGATCAAGTAATACGGGTATTTGCATGGATATGGACTAATGCTAAAAAATCTTGGTTTACTCACGCCTGTTCTACTGCTGTCCGCAATAAGGAGGAAGCATTCAAACGGTACCGACTTCTCAAAATCTCATTTCTTTCATATGTTTCTGCCCGAAAGCCAAATCTGTTCTTCGACTTGCCAAACACTCTTTCATCAATAATAAATGCACTGAACTATCCAACTCTAGCGCTTCCCAAGCTTTCTGGCATCTAGCCAAAAACCTCTCCAACAATTTCTCTTCCTCGTCTTTCCCTCCCCTTTCCCACTCTGATGGCACAACCATCACTTCTTCCTCTGACAAAGCTAAACTCTTCGCTCAAACTTGCTAGAAACTCCACCTTGGATGATTCCGGTGCTCATTACTCCCTCTCCGCCCTCCCCCCTCTTACTTATGCCTAATATCCTAATCTCTTCTAAAGATGTACTTTCTACCCTCTCTGGGCTTAACACTAATAAGGCGTACGGTCCGGACGGTGTTCCTCGTGTTGTTCTCAAAAACTGTGCTTCCGTGCTGACTCCCTGCCTAGGCAAACTCTTTCGTCTCTGTCTATCCTCTAACGTCTTCCCTTCATGCTGGAAATTTGCTCACATTCAACCTGTCCCAAAGAAGGGTGACCGCTCTCAACCCTCCAA
Organism: Paralithodes platypus; assembly: GCA_032716605.1. Lineage (NCBI taxonomy): Eukaryota > Metazoa > Arthropoda > Malacostraca > Decapoda > Lithodidae > Paralithodes > Paralithodes platypus. The sequence goes on along the minus strand of CM064548.1, from coordinate 33,370,567 downwards.
CTATCTTCCATTGCTCATCATCTTGTCTTTCTAAAGTTTTTGAAACTATTGCTTCCAAATTTCTTAAGCATTTCTCTTCTCATAATCTGCTCTCAGATCGCCAGTATGGCTTCCTTAAGGGTCGCTCTACTGGTGATCTTCTTTCATATCTTACTAACTCTTGGTCATCCTCCTTTCGGGACTTCGGTGAGACTTTTTCTATTGCACTAGACATATCGAAAGCCTTCGATAGAGTCTGCATAAATCTTTAATTTCTAAACTACCCTCCTTCGGTTTCTATCCCTCCATCTGTGCCTTTGTCTCTAATTTCCTTTCCCGGCCGTTCCATAGCTGCGGTTGTGGACGGCCATTGTTCACTTCCTCACCTATAAACTCCGGTGTTCCTCAGGGCTCTGTACTCCTTTTCTTTATAATTATCTCCTTAAACTGTACCTTCTTATTCCCATCCATTCATACGCAGACGACTCAACCTTACACTTACTCTATTATTTTTCAGAACGCCCCAGCCAGCAATCCCTCAACGACAAATGTAATGAAGCCATAGAACTCTTAATTCTGATCTAAATACTATTTCCAATTTGGGCAGAGAAACCTTGTTAACTTTAATGCTTCCAAAACCAATTTCTCCAATCTTCAGATCTCCCAGCGGACTATCCTATTCTTCAACAATACAAAAATCAACCCTTCATCTTCTCTCAATATTCTTGGTGTCTCTTTTCTTCTGCTCTCATTTGGAAGGACCATATTACCAGTCTTGCTAAGCAGCCTCCAGAAGCTGGGTGTGCTCAACCGCCTTAGGGGGTTCTTTTCCCCTGCACAGCTTCTTGCTCTGTACAGGGGCATAGTGCGTCCTTGTATTGAGTATTGTTCACATGTGTGGGGAGGTTCCTCTCGCACCGCTCTCCTAGACAAAGTTGAAAGGAAGGCCTTTCGTATCATTAACGTCCACTCACCAACTCTCTGCAATCTCTCTCTCTCCGCCGCAATGTTGCATCTCTCTCGCTATTCTATCGCTACTATAATAATCAGTGTTCCTCAGAGCTATCCCAGTGCATACCACCTCCTTTACGTAGGGCACGTGGTACCCGTCTTGTAACTCAATCCCACCCCTACTCTGTGCAAGTCTCCAACCCAAGAGTGAAACGTTACTCTCAAACTTCTTCTACTCAACATCTTGGAACTCTGGAACTCTCTCCAGAATCAGTTTCCCTCTTCCTATGACTTAATTGCTTCAAAACTCGTGTGTCCAGGCATTTTGGCTCGAACGTCCCTTGATTTTGGCCCTGTCACTCTTTCAACTATGGGGGAGGCACTCGCTATAGGCAGTTATGCCTTTTGCCTCCCTCAATCACATAGAAAAAAAAAATAAAAAAAAATTCCGTTTCATTACCAATATGAGAAGTCGGGCTAACGGGTCTTTCCTTAGTGAAGATTCGAATCATATCAGACTCCATGAATTGAGATCAGCAGAAGCGAAAATAATAGGTGTAGTACAAAGGGAATCTTATCCTACTGAACATGAAATACTGAACAAGGAGTCAAAGGCCAAACCCTCAAACTTAATGAGGCAGCTAGGATTATATATGGAAGGAAGCATAATTAAGTGTAGAGGCAGGATCCAGAAGGCGGACATTATTGATTCGGCGAAATATCCTGTTCTCCTTAGCTCCTCTCATTTGATTACCAAACGGTTGATTCGCAAATGCCATGGGACCTGTCTACATTTTGGCGTAAATTATGTTCTAGCTTATATGCGACAACGTTGGTGGATCCCTAAGATGCGACAAGTGATTAAGGGGATCCACAATAGCTGTACTATCTGTAAAAGATTACAGGGTAAGCCTTACTCCCCAGTTGATCTACCTCCTTTACCTGAGTTCAGGGTACAAAAGGACTGAACCATTTCAGGTAACCGGGGTAGACTATGCGGGAGCGATTCAAACTAGGGAATCGCCCGGTAATATCGCTAAGGTATATGCCGTACTCTTCACATGTGCGGTAACCAGAGCGATTCACATTGAATTGATTGACGACTTATCCAGTGAGGGTTTTTTACATACACTAAGGTGCTTTGCAGGTCGCAACGGTTTCAGAGCGATAATGCGACTTGTTTTGTCGGGGCATCCAAATTTCTCAAGGATATAATGGATGACCCGCATGTTGTGTCTACCCTCACTGGAAAGAGTTGTCAATGGAAATTTATACCAGCACATGCACCATGGTTCGGGGCGATTTGGGAGAGGACAATAGGAATTGTCAAGTCTGCCATGAAGAAGGTATTAGGGAGGGCCCTGGTCAACAAAAGGGAGTTGCAAACAGTCTTGACAGAGATTGAGATGTCAGTCAACGACAGGCCCTTGACCTATACCTCGGCAGATCTTGATGATCCTTTACCCATTACGCCTTCCATGCTAACACGTGGATGAAAATCTTAATCCCTTTCCTAGGTCGTCAGTAACCCACGAGGATATACAAGACCCTACGTTCGGGGATGCTGACGCCACACGTCGTCGCTTCCAGTATATGATCAAAGTGTCAGACGACTTATGGAAAAGGTGGACACATGAATATTTGCTGTCTCTTCGCGAACGTCACTCGAATGTAATCAAGGGGACGAATCAACGGTGGATTTCATATCGGGGATATCATATTGATTCATGATGAGCGTCCCAGGTTATATTGGAAGCTTGGTAGGATTGTCAATTTGTTCCAGGGCATTGATGGTCATATTAGGGTTGCTAGATTACAGACTTCGACTGGGATTACTACTCGCCCAGTCGTAAGGTTATACCCCTTGGAACAGGATGTAGAACTGCCTGATGACACCGGTAACTCTACTGATATACCTCCACAGGGGAGTGCTGGTGACAGTGCTCCTCAGGGTGGAGCTGTTGATAATGAGAAGGATGATCCTTCTCTGGCTTCCAGTGGCGCTCGCCCCAAAAGGAGGGTGGCTATGAGTTCCGTGGATCTTTGGAGATCTAAGATTAACCAAGGTGATCTTTGAATCTTTGATATCCTTTTTTGTATATAGCTACTGTATTTTGTTTTTGGTGGCGGGCAGTATGTCGGAAATAGTGAGATGATCCCGACAGTTTTGAGTCCAATTGGGTATTTGAATTTGGCGGTATTGTATAGCAAGAACGATTTCGGGTAGTTCTTTATGTACTGTAGTTTATTATCAAGTGTAGGTTCAATATTAACTGTAATGTATAAATATTTACATCAGCTCTAGATGTATCATGACACCAAATCATAGGTTATAATTGTTATGAGCCGGCAGTCATTATGCAACTTCGCGAAGCGATAGAACGCCGGCGGTTAGTCTCTAAAAAACCACCATACAATCAACAGCTCCCCCCGGCCCTGACTCAACCCATAGTTCACCATGTGCTACCATTATTAATCCATATCAACAGTCCTACATCACCAGTCCTCTAAGCTAAGTTCATTGTATCGATATTGTATTATGTGAACATCCTACATGTCATGCAAATGAATTAACCGTGTGTGTAGAGGATTGGATTCCACCCATTGAATACTTCATTGGTAATTATTATATATCTATTTGTTGGGACAATTTCATGTATCAGTGAGTTAGTAAATTAACCTATCTATCTAAATTCCCTACAAGAGGTTTATGTTTGGGCTCTGTCTCGATTCGGCCAACTAGTCCAGTAAATCTAGCAATCATTTAACTGGACCTAGAACAAATTGCAATAGAAGGTTTTTTGGCTTTAACTTGTTTATTAGGTCCCTCTGATGAACATATAAAAAGTCTCCAACTTTTGGACACTGGGAAAGTGGTTAATTTGCATAAATTCAAGATGGCCGCCGTCCAAAGCTTCAATTTACAGATAACTTTTTTCTGGTTGCTCCTAGACCCTATCAATGTATTACAAACAACGTTTTTTGGCTTTAACTTGTTTATTAGGTCCCTCTGATGAACATATAAAAAGTCTCCAACTTTTGGACACCTGGAAAGTGGTTAATTTACAGCCGAAAAACCTTACAGACAGGCTGAACTGTCTCTTTCACAAGGGGTGACACAGGCACTTTGTGCTTGTATGTGTTTTTTGACCTGTTGTCCCTCTTTTTTATAAAAAAAAAAAAAAAAAAAACCATGACGTAGTATGACGTCATTCAGAGCCAATTATGTAATTCATGATAGGAGTTCGTATTCACTTGGATCATCGGTGCTTGCATCAAAGTTGCTATTTTGACAGAGTCCTTTACATTGACCACATGCACTGGAACATTCAAGCTCATTCCGTTTGCAACTACAGCGTTGAGTGTCACAGTTGCCCTTACACTGACATCTGACCAATTTCAGTAGTGAATCAGGAGCCACTGGCGAATCCATCGTCTTCGGTTCAAGCTGTCCCTTCCGCAGACACCAGCCCCATTTCTCGGGGTCCACACAGTTCCCCATCCATTCCTGGACCTGACAATAAACTCGGAACGAGTGGTATTTGGCTGCATCGGTTGTTGGGGGAAGGCTGTGAACTTCAACGGTAGTTGAACTTTTTGCCACCTTGTTGCAAAACTTTGTCTTTCGCAGTCCGTCAAGGGTGTCATTTCCTTTTCCCCCGTACAAATAAACCAAGGCCTTTTCACCAGCTGATGATATCGCGTCTTTACTTCCACTTTGGCAACAGAATGCTTCTATACATTTCAAGAAACCGTTGTCTTCCCTCACTTTCCTCAAGGCAGCCCCTTTACCAATACCATACAGTCGTGAGGTTGTGTCACATCCACAGAGTGCATGGACAACTGGCAGGACACGACAGATGCTTTCACCGAGAGCTTCTGCTACTGAGTTAATATGCCAACATTTCCCACCTTCCTTGCTCGACTTGAAGTACAAATCATTCATCCCTCGTTCCGCATAATGACACAACAGCACCAAGTCTGTGTCCTCACCTATCACATATGTCACGGTTTCCCTTGCATGCTCAATTCCCTTCTTCGCAATCATGACATCTGCATCTGCTGGCGCATTGACACAGTCAATTCCATTTGCCTTGAATGTTTCACACAATAAGTCAATGAAGTTTTGCTGATTGTCCGAGTTTGACAAGAAGTTTTCCTTTTTTGACCGAAGGGGCATGGTTGGAGTGAACATCACCTTTTGACCAAAGACTCCTTTTGATCGTCGATTGTGTGTCATGTCCTTGGTAGTAGGTCCTGATTTATAACCGTCGAATACAACCACCGGGTTGAGAAAGTTTTTGGAAACATGCTTCATGTACATGCTTGCAATGTCCTCAAATGTGTCACCCTTCTTCCATGGAATCCTTTGCAATAAGGAACCACCATCCAGAACATGGGTCACAGTCCTTTCTTCCTCAAATGATTCCAATGACGACTTGGGAACAACAGCAGCTATCTCATCTCCTAGCTGTGGTTTATTGGCTTCCCTGAGCCTCCCCCACTTATCGAACAGAGCAGTAGGGTAGCTAGACAACTCATACGCAAAGACCTCTTCAACACCTAAGTCCCTGTTATTAGCAAAGATGAGGAGCCTCTGGAAAAGGAGCTGTGGGTCGATTGGTACTTTTTCAGCACTGATTGTAACCTTTGCACCCAACGACTCAACTTGATCTTTCTTCCTAAATGAAAAGTCAAAAGCATTGCTACCTTCCATCTTCTGCACAATGTTCATACCAACCTCATACAGTAAATGAGGATTGGCCGAGGCTGGTCCTGTCACACCGTTGGCAATATTCCTGAGTTCATTTGATTCTTGAAATGGATCATAATCCTTGAAGAATGCGAGAACCTTCTCTGTGTCCTTCCTATCTCGTTCACGCCTTGCTTCAGTCATTTCTTTGTGCTGCTCAGAGGTGTGGAAATGCTTCCCTGTCAGTTCTTGCATAACTTCACTCACCTCAGTGCAGGCTGGCATAGCAAGTAACCAGCGCAGGCGTTGCGTTTCCTCCATGCCCCTACCACGTGTCAATCCACCATTCGTTTTCAAAGAGCGCATCAAAACCTGCTCTATAACCAAGTCGCTTGGCAGTCCTGCCCACAGCCGATCACTTCGGCGGATCACAAATAGACCGGAGTTCAATTGACAGAACATGTCTTGGTTGAGCTGCTCAAGTTCAATCATGTCTTGAATGTACACATGGGCTGACTTGGCATAATTGTTATGACCACACGCTGCAAAGTACGGCAACATCTCCTGGAGTGTTCCGAGGTACAGTAGGAAATCGCCCATTCTCAGTGCCCTCAGGAAGCGACGCAGCAGGTCAATCATGTCCATGTATTGAATCCATAGCTTTCCCATCTTATGCTCTGCTAAGGAGCTCTTCTCAGCTTTAAGTTTTTCAGAAATTCTGTTAAAAACGTCTTTACTGCAGACTTCATCCGGTGAAACGTCTTCACGCAACAGCTTATCCAAAGATCTGCAGCCTCCTGGAAGTCCTTGCATGCGTCACTTTCCTCATCTACCATTGAGAGGTTGACACCGTATGCCCTGCCTAACACAATCGAACTCAAGGCTGTGTCAACCAAGAAGTGGCCTCTGATTGCTCGTGCATAGGCTTTCCCACTCAGCATTTGGGTCACAGCATTTTCAGCGTATATAAGTTCCAAAACCTCCTTAAGCCCAGATGCTTCCATAACATGGCCCATGCATCCCAAAAAGCTCATCACAGAGTGAAAGCCACCAAGGTTCAAAACAATGGGTTTCAGTTCGCTTCTTTCCTTCTCATGAACAATGATCGTCTTCGCTTTCCAATAAAGCGGTTGGTCGAATGTCAGCATTGGCGTCGTTCCCTGGCGATGGCTTTCCGCAGCAACGAAGTGAAGTGTTGAGTAAATACAACTCATGTCCGTAGGGTCCATGTCAATCATGGGCAAGAAATGGACGGATGATTTCCCTGGGTGTGGTCCATGGCACACACTCTGCATTAAGCCGGACCAGCCTGGTCGTTTTGGTCGAAGCAACCATGACGTTTTCCACAGTATGTCCAGATTTTCAAGCTTGTCAGATGCTGAAATGGGGTCAAGCTTTCTAAATTCGAGAGGCCCACCCTTCTTGCGAACACTGCGGTAGTATTTTATTTCAATTTGAGCTGCCGTGAAGTTGTTTTCAGGTGACTGCAATCTTGGTATTGATGTTGTGTCTCTTACTTCAGGGGTGACAGCAACAATTATACCCATACCATGGTATGTTCCTCGCCCATCAAGCGTACGCAAGTTGTGATCAACATTGTCTGCAACGAACTGTCCAAACCTGCCTGCAGTGGATATGTTGGTGCCCCTGAAATTGGCAGCACACTTCGAAAACCTCAAAACTTCTGCGTAAGGCAGACAGAAGCCGTGGCTGTGTAAACTGTCCACAAGAAAGCGGGAACCAAAGTGCTGGTGCATTTGAACCGCCAATCCATACTGAATGGGTGCTACAATGGCCCTTGGTCTGGTAAGTTGCACGATACTTTGTCCAATTGATGCAACTTCAAGATCACATGACTTGCCACTGAACGTCTCTTGCAGCAATATACGAAGGGACTGCGGAACGTACGCCACATTCTTTTCCAGCGACCGGAGTTCAGAAGGATCTGGATAGAAATCTCTACAAGTATCAATGTTCTTTATATCTGCTTTGATCAACCGTGCCGCAGCCCTGACTATCTTTCTTTGTTCTGCTTCCTCATCATCAGTCTGTGGTGAGTCTTTGAATTGTTGCAAAATCTTTGCAGCACTTTCTTTGACAGTTACAACATCGCTGCGTCCATGCACGTTACTAATAACCAGTTCATCCCCAAAATATGAAATAAGTTTCTGTTTCATGTATTTTACACTATACGCTTCAACATCAGGGCACAACTGGGACATTCTATCAACGAGATCAACCACTGTAGTCTGTTCATCATCATTGCCACTGACTAGGTCCTCGATTGCGAGTAGAAATGCTTCCTCTCGTGAGGCATCTACTTTGCGACCCTTGCGAGGAGGTTCACTGTCTGCGGAATCACGATATTTGGAGGGGATCTGCCTATGTGTCTGGAAATTTGAGCTGCACTGCTTGTGATATATTGCGTCAGCTGCTGGAAGATCGCGTGCAAAGTTAATTCGGCCTCTAACAGTGTCAGCCCACTCATCAGCCCTGGCATCACATGCAGAAAGTATTGTCCTTTGAAAGTTGAAGGTGCGTACTGGATACACTTCTTCTGAATCATGCTTTGTGTCCAAATAGATTTTTGTACCACAAAAAAAGCAGTTCTCTGTAAAACAAAAGTCTGGTGTCTGAGAACGAAGAGCAGGTTTTTCAGGACGTTTCTTCTGCTTCCCAGGAATTCTATTTGGCTTCGTATTGACATGCTTCTTTCGGCAATCAATGTGCACCGTTTGGCCCTCGGACACGGTAATTGATGGCGTTCCACGTTCAGTACTGGCCTTGTTGATAGTATCTGCTCCCTTCGCCCTCAGCTTGACTGTTTCTCCTTCGTCTAACGTGTTTGAGCAAATGCCGCAGGGATTATGCACCACCTCTTCTTCCATGGCTTCGGTAGATGTCGCACCAATCTGTTGAAACAAGAAACAAGATGATGGGATTAGTATAGGCCTAGGCAAAATGTAATAGACAATAATGTGCAGTAAAGGTAGGGCTTGACCTAGAACAAATTGCAATAGAAGGTTTTTTGGCTGTAAGGTTTTTTGGCTGTAAATTAACCACTTTCCAGGTGTCCAAAAGTTGGAGACTTTTTATATGTTCATCAGAGGGACCTAATAAACAAGTTAAAGCCAAAAACGTTGTTTGTAATACATTTATAGGGTCTAGGAGCAACCAGAAAAAAGTTATCTGTAAATTGAAGCTTTGGACGGCGGCCATCTTGAATTTATGCAAATTAACCACTTTCCCGGTGTCCAAAAGTTGGAGACTTTTTATATGTTCATCAGAGGGACCTAATAAACAAGTTAAAGCCAAAAAACCTTCTATTGCAATTTGTTCTAAGTCCAGCCCTACTTTGACTGGTCTAAACCCCAGCAATGGGGTATGTGCTTGAGTTTATACATACATACATACATACAGGAAGGGTATATGGAAGCCAGGGTTAATTGAGATAGTCTTTACCCTTATAATTCCCACAGATCCTTCCCAAACTGTATATAATTGTCTAATGCTGGCCAGCATAACCTGTCAACATGCGTCATTATCGTCAAAGGGTTAATCATAAGAAAATGTATGGTTGGGTTCGTCAAGGTAAACCCATCCTATGCTTGCCCTATGTAGTGTTAACGGAGGATGGGATGTTTTATTCTGGCACCTTTCCCCCTCGTGTTTAGCCCCCTTAGATTTGAGATTTTAATAGTTTTGCCCCATTAGTTTGTCGATTGTAAGACCATTCACCCCATTTCTGACAATGTTAAGACTTTTCGTACCATTTAGGTGTCGGGTTTTCCTGGCGAGCGATAGCGAGCCTGCAATTTAAGAGGAATCGGTCTTCGGCCGGGACATTTTTCTACCGAGAAATATACAAATTAATATCGAAAATGGGTCTTTGGGGTATTGTGTTTAAGCTTGATGAAGGTCTAGGGAGCAAACTAAAAATATCCCCGTAAATAGTAATTTCTCCCTTTCGCACAACCACGCTCACTTCCCATCACTGTTTATTTTAATCTCTCTCTCTCTCTTTGTGTGCAATGTTTGTTTTGTCCACTTTCCCTAACTATCTTGTTTGCTATCTCTACCAGCCTGGTGACCACCACGCTGGGATCGTAAGGTCTTTGTGGTCAGTGTATCTATGTAAATCTATGTCTCTCTCTCTCTCTCTTTCTCTTCTTATGTCGCTCGTTAGTAGGGCCTTTACCTTGCTTTAATTCGTTCAGCCAATTTGGAATGCCTCTTTTTATAGTTCCTACCACTCTCTCTCTCTCTTTCTCTCTCTCTCTCTCTCTCTCTCTCTCTCTCTCTCTCTCTCTCTCTCTCTCTCTCTCTCTCTCTCTCTCTCTCTCACATTCTTATTAAGTCGCTCGTTAGTAGGACCTTTACCTCGCTCTAATTCGTTCAGTCAACTTGGACAGCCTCTTTCTGTCTTTCCTCCCACTCTCTCATGCTTCTAAATCTCCAACCCTTGCGACAAACAGTTGATTAAATCCCGAGTAAATAATCATACACTCTACCCTGTTCTAAATACGTAGGCTAGAAATCGTGACCTCTAAACGCTTTACCTCAAAAAGGGCTAGAGAAAATGGGCTGCAAATTTTCACACCTATTCCCTGGCTGACTCTTTCCAAATGGTAGAAATATTAGTTTGATTACTCCAGTCGTTTGAGAGTTATTGAGGATAATGATTGCTGTTACTTTCTGGCCCCCCTTCTCCCTCATGCTTAGACTCATTATTCAAGACCCTCCTTCAAGAAAAATGTGTACATTTTTGGGTATAACAAAAATCCCGGCCGAAGGCCGTTTCCTCTTGAAAAACAGGCTCGCTGTCGCTCGCCAGGAAAAAAAATCAACACCTAAATGACACAAAAAGTCTTAATATAAAAAAAATGCGCGAAAGGTCTTAAAATTGCCAAACTAATGGACTGAACGTCATAAAATCTGAAAACTAATGGGGCTAAACATGAGGGAGAAGGGGGACCAAAAAGACGACCCATCTCCCCTGAAGGATTTTCGGAGAAGAAATCGACTCAGCACAGGACAACCAGGAAGGAGGACCGAAGACAGCGAGGACGGCAACCTGCGAAAGAATTAAATGCTAATCCGTCAAGAACCACGAATTTGGATAAAGCTCCACCAACACGACCGAAATTCAAAACCGCTAGAGATAACGACCGAGGACCGAGGACAGCCATGAATGTAAATGTAGATCCGACCAGAACCAAAAATTTGATTAAAGAACGTTCTGCGAGTTCTAAAACCGCAACTTTAAAGGTTTTCTATGCAAACGCTCGTAGCATACGCAATACAATTTCAGATTTAGAGGAACTAGTGATTACAGAAAATTATGATGTGATTGGTATAACAGAATCTTGGCTCAATACAGAAGATAGAGACTTTTTAGCAGAGTATTCACTTCCCGGTTATGTAATGTTTGAGAAAAGCAGAATAAATAAAAATGGAGGTGGCGTTTTATTTTATATCAAAGAAAGTCTTAACCCGACCCTCTTGTCAAAACCTCAAATTGTGAACGTCGACACATCTTTTGTGCTAATAAAGAATAATAAAGGTACAAAAATAATACTTGCATTAATATACAGACCTCCAGCTCAATCAGTGCAAACTGACCGAGAAATTTATGAACAAATTGCAGATGTAAGTAACTCACAAGATACTGTATTTTTTGGCGACTTTAATTTACCTGTGACCAAGTGGAGCGATACTCTTACTTCACACTCCGGACATGACTTGTATGCGAACTTGCAAGAGAGTTCACTCTATCAATTTGTTCGATCGCCGACCCGTGGTAATAACGTTCTTGACCTTGTACCTGCAACAAAAGAAGAATTAATAGAGAATTTGAATGTTGGTGATGAATTCAGTAACAGCGACCATCGTACAATAACTTTCACTTTAAAGTTTACTAGTAACGAACCAAATAGCAGCATCGAAAAAGCCCCTAATTTCAAGAAAGCAAACTTTCATAAACTTAGAGCTATACCTTTGGATACCTTTGGATGTGTTCGCCGCTCCTCTAGCGGCACCAAGGAGCGCGACGCCCCTCGGCTCGCTCCCTTGCGAGGATGGGCTCGTCTGGCACTTTTTGCAGTTCGACATCTAGGGCTCTCTTGAAGTTGTCTAACGAGATGTCCCTCATGTCTCTTACTCGCCGTGGAAGTTTGTTGAAGAGACGTGGGCCTCTGTGTGATAACCAGCCCTCTCGCAGAGAGCCCATAGCACCCCTGTTATTCATCCGGGGGATTTCGCATTCCCAGCCTCTCCTATCACTGAATTTCATGACTATCGGAGTATGTAGGTTTGGTACTAAACCCTCTGCGATTTTCCACGTGTATATTATTAGGTAACGTTCTCTTCTACGTTCCAGTGAGTACAGATTCAGTGCTCTTAAACGCTCCCAATAGTGTAGATGTTTTATCGAACTTATATGCGAAGTGAAATTTCTTTGTACACTCTCTACGTCATTTATTTCACCTGCTTTGTATGGGGATGTTAATACGCTACAGTATTCAAGCCGCGGTAGCACTAGAGATTTGAAGAGCGTTATCATAGGTAATTCACCGCGTGTTTTAAAAGTACGCAGAATCCAACCCGTTAGACGTTTCGCAGCCGCCACTTTGACCTGGTTATGTACTTTGAAACCCATATTTTCAGACATTAATACCCCAAGGTCTTTCACACTGTCTTTCCGTTCTATTATGTGGTTAGATTCTGTTAAGTCATTTGTAATTTCTTTAACACCATTATTATCTCCGTACCGTATTAATTGGAATTTGTCCTCATTGAATTGCATGTTGTTTTCCCTGGTCCACTGGAACACTACATTCATGTCTTCCTGCAGTCGGCCCGTGTCCTCTTGTGTGTTTACTATCTTGCTTAATTTTGTGTCATCAGCAAAAGACGACACCGTACTGTGTCTGGTGTTGGTATCTATGTCGCAAATTAGTATGAGGAACAGAAGGGGCGCTAGCACTGTTCCTTGGGGCACTGAGCTTTTGACATCCGAAGGCTCAGAAGTGACTTGGTTTACTGCTACCGATTGTTTTCGGTTTACGAGGAAATTGTATATCCACCGTCCGATTTTCCCAGTTATACCTTTTGCTTTCAGTTTGTGGGCTATTATACCATGGTCACATTTATCAAATGCCTTAGCAAAATCGGTGTAAATGACATCCACGTTTTTCTTTTCTTCTAGCGCTTTAAGAATTTTGTCATAGTGTTCCAAAAGTTGTGAGAGACATGATCTTCCCGCTCTGAACCCATGTTGACCGGTGTTGTGTAGTTCATTTGTCTCCATGAATGTTGAATTTTTTGCTTCGCAGGACTCGCTCAAAAACTTTAATGATGTGAGAGGTTAGAGCTACCGGGCGGTAGTTTTTTGGTAGTGCTTTACTCCCTCCTTTATGCAGTGGGGCAATTATTGCGTTTTTCAAGCTATCTGGTATGTCACCAGTGTCTAGACACCTTCTCCACATTATAGCCAGGGGTTCTGAGAGGTTTTCCTTACATTTTTTCATTAGGATCGAATTCCAAGAGTCCGGGCCTGGTGCCGAGTGGGATGGCATGTTGGAAATGGCCTCTTCTATGTCTTTTGGACCGAAATCAATATCCAGCATCTGAGGGGTTTCCGTGGGGGAGGTTTCCATGAAAAATATATTTTGGTCTCTGATGACTTTTGTTTCATCAGGCTCACTGAATGCCATTTCATACTGCCTGCTTAAGAGTTCGCTCATTTCCTTTTTGTCCCCTGTGAAAGAGCCGTCCCCTTTGCTCAGTGGGCCGATGTTTGATGTTGTTTTAGCCTTTTGTTTGGCGTATGAAAAGAAGTATTTGGAATTTTCCTTTATACCTGCAATAGCTTTCCTCTCCTCTTCCATATGTTGTAGTTCATATGATATTCTTAGCCTTTGTTCAATTTCCACAATTTCTCTATCTATTTCGACCTTTTGCCTATCCTGTAGATTTTGATGTGTGCGTCTTTGTGTGAGTAATTTTCTTCTTCTGTACAGCCTCCTCCTTTCCCGATCTTGTTTGCTTCTTCGTTTTGTTTGTCTTGCAGGTATATGGTGGCTACAGATTTGGGTCATGGTTTCTGTTATTAAGACTAGATATTCTGCTGGTGTCAGGTTATCCATTAAATCTTCCCAGTCTATTTCCTCCATTTCTTGATTTACCTCTTCCCACCTAATGTTTTTGTTATTTAAGTTAAATTTACTGAAGGGGCCGGTTTTTGTTCTCGATTCTGAGGTTGTCTGTACACTTTCTAAGGTTGTTTTGATCTCAATTAATTTATGATCTGAGTATGTTGTGTCCGATATGTTAATGCTGTGTACTAGAGAGTCGTTGTTAGTGAAGACCAGGTCTAAGATATTGTTTTCCCGTGTGGGTTCAGCAATATGTTGGGTAAGACTAAAAAAATCACAAAGTTCAAAAAGCTCTCTCGTATTAGTATTTGCTTCTCCGGTGTTATTTGCCACTAACTGGTTTTCTAGTTGTCTCCATTTAATGTTTGGTAGGTTAAAGTCTCCTAGCCATATAATATTTGGTGTTGGGTTCCCCAGGGTTTCCACTTCTGATTTTATTTTGTTGAGCTGGGTTTTGAATTCTTCTCGGGATGAGTCTGGAGGCCTGTATGTAACAATAACTGCTAAATTTAGGGATTTTATTTTAACTCCAAGTATTTCCACCACTTCATTACTGTTATTTAGGAATTCAGTACATATCAGTGAGTCATGTATGTACAAGGCTACACCTCCATGTGATCTATGCGTTCTGTCCGCCCTATGTAGGTTGTAACCAGGAATCCATACCTCACTATCTTCCTGATCTTTAATGTGAGTTTCTGTGAGAGCCGCAAATATAGCGTTTCCTTCTTCTAGCAGGCCCCTAATAAATGGTACTTTGTTCGTGGTTCTATTTTTTAGGCCTTGGATATTTGCAAACAAGATTTGGGAGGGATTGTTTGGAGTACTATGTGTACCTAATAGTCTTCAGGATGTATTGGCCACTCTTGGGAGGCCAGGAGGTGCTCCAGGTGTTCTATGTGCTCTTCCATCTCCCTCAGTCTCTTCATCTTCATCTGCCCTTTCCCTCCTTGCCTTTTTCCTCTGTCTCGTCCTCGCATAGCTAGAGAGTTTTTTGGGCTACCATTCGTGTTAGGTCTAGCATATCTCCAAGTCCCTCTAATATGAAAAGCTGGGCATTTCATATTGTAGCAGGTCTTGTTCTTAAGTGATGTCTTGCAAAGGGATGGGTGGTGGTATTTGCAGGTTTCACCAAATCTACATTTTCCATGACTGGTTATGTTGTTGCAAATTTTGGGATGAGCAAATCTACATGAATTCCCATTATATTCGCCCTTTTGACCAAAGTAGCACCTTCTTTCCAGATAATATCTGCACACTGGTGTAGACAACCCCAGTAGATGGGGCTGGGGCTGCAAGGGGTTATGTGGTGAGCTAAGTGTGGTTGTGGGTGATAGTAGGCTTGGTGTATGGGTGGGTGAGGCCTGCAGGGGGGTGGAGTTACGGGTCGGTTGTAGGTGGGCAGGTGGCAGTGGTGAGGGGGGAGACGATGTGGAAGGGGAGCCTGATATGGGGGCTTGTTGCATCCTACGTTCATCCTGCAATTGTATTTGATCAACAGCAGTAGGGTGGTCAATGGCCATAGATGGGATTAATGTGGGTGTTTTCTGGGTCTGGGGAGGTGTGGGGAGATGTGCGGCAGGGTTTGTGTATATGTAGGGTGCGAAAGGTTGTTGTTCGGCAGGCGATGTGTGTTGATGTGCAGGAGGCAATGTGGGCATTATCATGGGAAGGTGTGCGTGTGTGGGTTGTGATATTTGTATGGGCCCTGAGGCCCCAATAGTTCCCCATTTTCTGTGAAAGGTAGCTATGTCTTGGCAATATTTCAGTCTATCTTGTACTTCTGTATTTCCTACAGTCTGTATGACTTGCCATGTGATATCGAAACAACTATCGCAGAAATGGAGGTTCTTCCCTCTTGTATTGTACGCCTCATTTATTGGTGTCAATCCTATGCAAATCCATGTTTAACACCTTACGAGCGGCCTATGCGGTTTATTTATATGTACCGCACAGCGGGGTGTTTTTAGCCAAAATAGGGCTGTTTACGTGATCATTTTCATGCCTAAATAAGACCCAGAACGTAAAACAAGTACCTATCCCTGAAAGGGCATAAACAGAGCTTTCGAATGACACCATAACGATCCTTGTATGATGGATAGTTTTCTTGCAATAACCGTGCAACGCGAGTGGTGCAAAAAGCAGTAATTCGGTACTTTCGGTACATAATTGAGTATGTAGCGAGTGGTGAGGGAGGAGGGAGCTGAGATTTGTGTCAGTAGGTTCGCCGCGGTGGTCTGGAGCAGTCATACGCTCGCTAGTCTCCTGCCACCACTTGTCTCTCTCTCTCAGCCACATTACGTGCTGAAATTGCCACTCGACCTATGTCGAGCGCCGCCACATAGTCCAGCTTTTTTTAACTCGACTTATGTTGCTCGCCGCTAATTAAGGGTTAAAGAAACTGACTGGAGCTTTTTAATTAACAATAACGACATAAATACATCTTGGGAATTATTCGAAACCACTTACCTAAAAGCAGTGCAGGACTGCATACCATCGAAAATACGGCGTACAGACCTTAATAATAAGCCCAAATGGTGGAATAAAGATATTTCAAACTGTCTGCTTGCTAAAAAGTTTGCTAATGATAGATTAAAATCCTTACAGAATGACGAAGAACGGGTGAAATTTGTAGAGCTACGACGCAAAGCCAAAAAGTTAATTAAGCAAAGTAAAAAGACCGGTTACATGTTGCGAATCAAAGTAAAACAAACCCGAAAGAATTCTATAGTTATATCAGAAAGAAAAAAGTAATTACTTCAACTGTTGGACCGTTAGTCGATGAAAATGGAGAATACACCAAAGACGAAGTACAAATGAGTAATGCCCTCAATACCTTCTTTGCATCAGTTTTTACAACAGAAGACCTCAGTGATATCCCTACACCATCGCCGATTCAGATTGATAATTCAGATGTTCTAAGCAATATCACCATTACAGAGAGAGAAGTATTGAATTGTTTAGATAAACTCAAGGTAAATAAAACGCCTGGACCTGATACAATCTCACCTAGAGTCCTAAAGGAAGCTAAGGATGAGCTCTCCAAACCACTGACATTGCTATTCAATATATCCTTGCAGTCTGGAACTATGCCTGATCAGTGGAAGCTAGCCAACGTAACACCGATATTAAAAAAAGGCAGCAAATCCCTACCCAGTAACTATCGTTCAATTAGCTTAACTTCAGTTGTATGTAAAATGTTAGAAACACTCATAAGAGACAGACTCGTAAATCATTTAGAGGAAAATAACATACTTAAAGATACTCAACACGGCTTTCGTAAAAAACGTTCCTGTTTAACAAACCTCTTAGACTTCTTCCACGATATCCTGAACCTCTACGATGAGAGTAAAGCTGTAGATATTATATACCTTGATTTTCAAAAGGCCTTTGACAAAGTTCCCCACAAACGTTTACTGATAAAACTAAAAGCGCATGGAATACAAGATGGTGTGTTGAAATGGATAGAAAATTGGCTCAGTGACAGAAAGCAAAGAGTAGTCATAAACGGTAAGGCATCTAAATGGACCAATGTAAGTAGCGGGGTACCCCAGGGATCGGTACTAGGACCAATTCTCTTTCTAATTTACATCAACGACATAGATGAGGGTCTCACCTGTACAATCTCAACATTTGCAGACGATACAAAAATTGCAAATAGCGTACTCTCAAAATAACAAGTTGACGATATGCATCACAATCTAGATAAGTTGTCATGTTGGGCCCAAATTTGGCAAATGAGTTTCAATGCGGATAAATGTAAAATACTACATATCGGATACCAAAATGAGAAAGCAAACTATTTGATGAATGGCACTCAGCTTAAGAATGTAAACAGAGAAACCGATCTGGGAGTAACAATATCGAGTAACTTAAACCGAGTCAACAATGTTCAGAAGTTGTTAAGAAGGCAAACAAAATAATAGGCTTTATAGGCAGGTCATTTGAGCATAAATCCAAAGACGTTATCCTAACCCTTTACAATTCCTTAGTCCGCCCTCTTCTTGAATACTGCGTTCAATCCTGGTGCCCTTATTACCAAAAAGATATAGACAAGCTAGAACGAGTTCAACGTAGAGTTACCAAAATGATACCTAGCCTAAAGAACAAACCATACGAGGAGCGAGCGTCTTAGAGAATTAAATCTATTTCCTTTAGCCCAGCGCAGATTCAAGTGTTCAGGCAAGTGTTCAAAATCATCAAAGGCATCGACAATATGAACTGTAGTAAGTACTTCACTATCAACCAATCTAATTACACGCGGGGAAATGGTTGCAAAATTATTGGTAAATCTTTTAACTCACACGAAGCTAAGAATTTCTTCTTCAATCGAGTTGTCAACTTATGGAATGGGCTTCCCCGAGATGTCATAGACTGCAGCACCGTTGATTCATTTAAACTTCGCCTAGACAAATATCTCGCATCAAACCCGCGACTGACTGCTTTTGTAAATGAATAACTTTATTTTATCCTCCCCTCAGTTACTAACCAATCTGTCCCCTACTAACTTCCAAATCCTGCCACGGACATTAGTTCCAGGGCAGTAGTTCCCTTTCCAATGTTCCCTTACCCACTCTAAACCACTGTTTGGACACTTTGATCCTTAGTGTTTTGGAGGACAAGCAGCCTAGAAGGGTCACTAGACCTATTGTTGCTTGATTTCCTTTGTACTCCTTTGTACTCCTTTGTATAAGCGAGCCTCCAAGAAAGTTTTTTTTTGTTTACCCCTTCTCGCTCATACTTAACCCCATTAGTTAAGATATTTTAAGACGTTTGCCCATTAGTTTGACGATTATAAAAGACCTTTCACCCCATTTATTTGTTAATATCAAGACCTTTCGTGCCATTTAAGTATTGATTTAATCCTGGTGAGCGATACCAATTAATGTACAAATTTATCTCAAAGGAGGGTCTTAGGGGTGTTTTGTACAGCTTCATATAACTCTAGGGAGCAAACTGGAGAAGAAAAAAACAAAAACAAATAACTAAACAAAAAAATCATTTAATGACCATCCTAACTCACTTTCATAATTATGGTCGTTATCCTTTTGTTACTCTCTCTCTCTCTCTCTCTCTCTCTCTCTCTCTCTCCAGAAATCCCTAATCCGGTCAATGTAAGGTAACCTGGTTAATGCTCACAGTTGGGGGGTGCCCGAACGATAACTGTTATAGGGATAAGGTTAAGTTGAAAATGCCTCACTATTTAGCCAACTTACTGTATAATAACACATCAAAATAAATAAAAGTTCCGATCGTCTAA
Source organism: Paralithodes platypus (assembly GCA_032716605.1). Taxonomy (NCBI): domain Eukaryota; kingdom Metazoa; phylum Arthropoda; class Malacostraca; order Decapoda; family Lithodidae; genus Paralithodes; species Paralithodes platypus. The sequence goes on along the minus strand of CM064548.1, from coordinate 33,351,528 downwards.
TGACAGCCAGAATAAGCGGTCTTCACAGGCTTACGTGGAAAATACCTCATTATTTCGAGAAGTTATATTCATATTATCACCAACCGATCAATTAACTTACAACTAAATCTAACTAATGAAATCAATTAAACTCATGAATACATGTGGTACTCCAAGGATTCGAAGCTAGGATACTCACACCGAAATTCCGCCCACCAACAATTACGCTATCAAGACAGAAAAATAAGTAAATCCAGGTTAATATTCCCTTGAGTTACTGCAATATTCAAACCCAATTCCCCAATTTCCATGGATGATTGCCAAATTAGAGTTTCCGGTGATCAAGATTAACTTAAAGTCGGGGGAAAAAAAATAATGGATTTCGTCAAACTCATCGTACCACATTTACTCTCTCTCTCTCTCTCTCTCTCAAACCCATCTTCCATCATTTCCTATTCTTTCCTCCGTCATACCCTTCTCTCTTTCTTTCTGAAATGACGGGGTTGGCGAGAACGGGCTACATGTACAAGATCTGGTCGACGTGTGATACCACCTCAACGATGGGCTCCAACCTTCCGGCCTACATACCGACGGCGGGGCCATCCAAAACCTACCTTGCCACTGCCACAACTGTCCACCCCATCAAGTGCGACGTCCAGGTTACCTGATAACCGCACGACCTCATCAGTGCACACTTCACCAGCCACCACTGTTCAGGTCACTATTCCTCCAGCCCCTGCAGTGAACAGAACCTCTCCCAGCGCCTCTACTACTACATCGCCTTCTACTGCGCCTACATCAGCCATAAAATTCAACCACGTCATGGTGTCGAATGGTGTGAAGAAGTCGCCTGTCAAGTCCCTTCTTCATTTGGTGCAACTGGTTTCAGAGGCACAACAACCTCTTCATGTCCACATGGCTATGGACATCTCCAAGCCTGCAGATGTCCCAACTACGATGTGGTTCCTGACGATGCAGAACCTGTCACCCATCCTCAACACTTCCACTACTCGGTCATATGTCTTGAAATCGCGAGGTCGTGACTTTTTCTACGCCGACGGTGGTGAAATGACGGGGTTGGCGAGAACGGGCTCCAGTTCATGTAAGATTGCAAACATCAAAGCAAGGAGGGAAAGAAGGAAGCCAAGTTTACCCGAGCACCCCATGACCTCAGGAACTTCTCAGATTCTATGGGACACAGGGTATCTAGGACAGTCACCCCTGTTAAAGGGAAATCCTGATGTCCTATCAGGGCCGCGGTTTCAAAACACTCCCGCCAATCACCAGCTCCCATTTGTTCAAACCCCAGATTTGCAGTATAACAAAGAAATTTTTATGAAAATGAAACACCAAAGGCCTGAATGCTACCGGAACAAATGGAACTAAGGAGGCCTATAAAATATGATGGGCCTGGAGAACCATCTAACATAATAATAGAAGACAGCCTAGGCGAATTATTACCAAATTGTCCAAAGAGCTCCAATTATGAAGTAATCAGTATAATAATTTTTGCATGTTTACTAGACCACATAACGAACCCCTAGGTGTTCAATAAAATAGCCATTATATGTATGTACCTAATAATAATTCCCCTGTATGTATTTGTTAAGTATTAATCATCACAACGTATTACAATATCCCTTTTACCTTGAAGTCCTATAAGCAAGAGGCAAGAATTAAGCCAAACATAGTCTCAACGAAATATAGGAAAAGTATGCAAACAACCACTGGGGAAATGTCCTTAACTCTGAATAAGAACGGGGCATCTAACAGCAGTGGAACAATTGTCTTGCCTTCCCCCCTGCCCTGAGAGCTCGCCAAACCTGCTGTGTTGCTCCTGAAGTACGGATCCTGAAGTCCTGATTGTGAGAAGCAGTACATCCTGAAGTGCTGCCCTGTGGACCTACGTTCTTCCTGAAGTGCTGCCCTGTGGACCTACGTTCAACATCGGCCAGACTTTCTCTCAGCCCTCTACCCCCCTTAATTACCCTAAGTGTTTCTGAGTATCTTACTTTGTGATTATTGATGTGAAGGTAAGGTTAAAGTATGTGAATATTACAGTGCTTAATTATCTAGAGATCTGTGTTCAAGATCCTTTTCCCTTGCGTATGTGTTAATCCCTCAGAGTGTGTAGTAACTGTTATATAGCACTGTGCCTAAGATCTAAGTGTTCAATTTTGATAATTACTTCCTAGAACGTACCACGCATACGTTACTTACTTGTGTTCATAAAACGCACTTGGCTCAATACTCACAGACTTTCCTTAAATTCCTTGTATATGTCTAATTCTATTATGTATGTTACAAGTTGAAGTCGAAGTGTATAACGTGTAATTATTCCCTTCCTTAAATAAGAACCTGTGACCTATTGCACATTTTGTTTACCTCAGTCCCCCCTCGTTGTGAAGAATAGTTATCAATTATCATATATACTTTCTTCCCGAGATCCTAAATCCACGCTCGTTTGTTTAAGCGTTATTCCCCTTATTGTATGAACTGTATTTATGTTCACTTGATTATTGATGTAGATAATTTTGATTCTTATCGTCTAGGAATTCTAGTCTTGCATAGATCGATTATCTAATTATTCATCAATCCGAATACACCGCTTATTGTGTGAATTCTTTACAAGACTCTGTTAACTCGTTCAGATATCTTATTATACCTTTTCGGGTAATTCAATTAGTACAATTTTGTCGTGTATGGTATTTTACCTATATTTAATATTGTATTTAATTATTCGTATACGCTGATTTTATAGAAAGCGTTCTTCAGTATTGATTAACTACGCTAGTTCTGTCAACTGTACTGTTTATCCATTTGCGCTTAAGAGATATTGATCCTTGATTTATTTATAATCATAGAGTAAATATTACATCTGAATTCCTCGATCCGATTTAATATTATTGCATATATTGATTGAAGAGACATACGATCAGATCATATTTTTATCAAAGTAAGTTAATAATAGGTTGAATTGTAAAATTAATCACGCATATCATTCCCCATAATTTCAACTTCTTCTTCCAAGTCTTAAGTTCATAGTAGCATTAATAATAAATAAAATTCCCAAGACCGCAGTAACTAGAATGACCTGAGCTGTTAACCTGGTCATTAGCCACCCCTACCCAGGCTGATCTACCTGCCCACGAGCGTACCTCATCCCCCGTGAGCATTTCTCGAACCAACCGTTTCTGCACTTGTTTGAAATCTCAATTCACCTAATTCTCTCCTACTAGGGGAAAATCTGTGTTCTAAAGAATAAGAATACGTTAGACACTCGACTCACATATATATTATTATCAAGGGTTGACTCTATATGTTACATGTTCTTTACAATTTAGTGTATATTTCCTATTACTACATTACCACAATAGGTTATAATTTGTGTTCCTGATTTAAGACTGAACATTTATGCATTCTTTGTGTTACTTCTTGTTCTTTATAATAGTGAAGGTAACTCTCAGTCTTTATTGTGCTTAATGCATCCGTGATCTCAGCATACAAATAATAATGCAACATATTGAGAGTTCAGGAGTATATGATCAGAAACAATAAATACATCAACCCTTTTGCCATTGAATAAACTATATGTTTACAATTACCTGCGTGTTATCATTGAGTTTTGTAGCACCTGATTGAATACCTATTTCTGTGATTAAGAACGTGGTAGATGTGTTCCTGTTGAGGACATTTACAGTCTATAAGTCAATATCTGGATTTTAGTGCAGACTTGATAACGAGATATAAATATTATATCCCGGCATAATACTGGCGGCAGCGGTGTCTCAATACGGCATATCAACACGAGTGTTCTTATTGTAAAAATGTTTGGTCTGGTATTCAATTAAAGTGGTCACATTATTCAGCATGGCAGCAATTAGATCTCTTGACATCCTGGCGTTCAAGCCTGAGATCTATGATATATACACATATATGGAAATAGTCAAACCGGTCCTGGTCATTATGTTCGGAAACGAGGACGCTTCCAAGATTCATACTATTGTGGTAAAACTAGGGAAGTATGCCTCTAAAGTGTCAGGGTATGTGAACGATAATATACCTGGGTTAACCTGGGCACAGTTTGAAGTCTATGTGAAAACTGCAATTAATCCAGTATTGGGGCAAACAATAGCCGATAAGAAATTCCACGAAGTCAAATGCTCGGGGGATTTGGACGGTACTATTGAAGCAACAGATAGCTTTAACTGCGTTCCCAGAAGAATCCACGGCGCAGAGGAAGAAGATAATATTCAAGGCACTTGTGAGAATTTTGCCTGACCCAGTGGCTGATCACTTCTAGATCGACGAGCCAACCAATTATGACGCGGATCTGCCTGTGATTAGAAGAATCATGGCACTACGGAAGTCTAGGGAACAAACCAAGATTGCAGTGATTAGCAAAGTCACCACTCATCCAACCACCAACACAGCTCCCATCAGTGGTCCAGTAGCTCCTCGTGCAAATGACAAAGCAGAAGATTGGGCCCGGATTCGATCAGCAGATTGGAAGCCTTGTTCCGGACCATGCATGCTTTGGTCATTGAAGAGGTCGTTTAATGAATTGACCAAGAAGAGGACCAGAACTCCAAGTTGGTGGACGCAGATTCCCTGGATCAAACCGCGTCAGATTGCAACCATAACAGAAGACGGGACGGCAGGCATAGAAGAAGAAATAGCAGAAGGAGGAGCTGAACAATATCAGCCTGAAACCCTAGGACCAGAACCACTGGATTTTTAGGCTGCCCCCCCAAACAAATAGTTGTAACCTTGGCGGGGCTCATGACGGGACATCGGATAATGGTCTTCCGGTGTACAAGAAGATCACACTGAATGAGGTGAAAGTTCGACTTCTCATAGATACGGGGGCTTCCCGATCATGCCTGTTCCTTCCTTTCTTTCGAAAGCATAAGAATATTTTTGGACACATGCAATCTTCCTCCATTATCCTCGTAAGTGCAAACGATCAAGTTATTCCCAATCTTGGTCAAAACCTTCCTCTCTATGTAAACACCCCTCTCCCAAATCACAGAGTTAATCATTCTTTCGTGATTTATGATCCCAGTGAGACTAAATACGATGGTTATTTAGGCCTCGACCTTCTGATATCCTTGAGTGCCTCAATAGATTGCAGGCACGGGACTTTAACTTTTAGTCCACCTTCCAAACCTGAAAAAAAAAACTCCCTTGATACAATTAAGCAGCTCAAATCACAGCCCTTGCTTACCTCTCTCCCCGTCACTGCTGCAACCCAAAGTAATGAACAAATCCTCCCCCTCCAACCTTATATCATCTCTCAAGCAATTATTTCTAACACCATAACAGTTCCTCCACATCATGAAAAATGGATACCTTTCGTACCCACCATAGCAGATGTCCTTTTGACCCCACACCTCCAAAGCCCTTTCAATGGGGTATGCCTAACCTCTCCTAGCCTGCTGCCCAATCAATTAAATTGCATCAAAATAGTCAACATTTCCGACAAACCAATCACCTTGCCAAAAGGACTTGCCATTGGCGAACATGAAATGTTTTCTGAAGAACTGTCTGTTCCAACAGATTCTTTCCCTCTATATAAAAACCATCTCCCTGATATTCCTACCAATCTCACTCTTGACCAACAAACTGTCCTCAGAAACATCCTCATTTCCTATCAAGATATGTTTGCTACTTCTAGTCATGATATAGGAAAACAGACGTGTTACATCACCCCATTCATACCGTAGGGCGGCCTATTAAACAGCCCATCCGGAGGAAAAATCCTATCCAACGACAAGAAGAGGAGAAATAAGTACAAGATATGCTCGCCACAGATGTAGTCAAGGCATCCACAAGCCCTTGGTCGTCTCCGGTAGTAGGCCTACTGGTCCGGAGGAAATACGGATCATCACGCTTCTGCATTGATTACAGGCAGCTGAACGACGCCACCATCAAGGACGCCACACCACTTCCACGAATTGACGACTCTCTGGATTCGTTGCTTGGGGCAAAGTGGTTCACCACTCTGGACCTACAAGCAGGATATTGGCAAGTCCCAGTATTGCCAGAACACCAGCAAAAGACAGCTTTCTCCACCAGCCAAGGCCGACTGTATGAGTTCACAGTGTTGCCATTTGGTCTGTGCAATGGCCCAGCTACGTTTTCCAGGTTAATGGAATCAGTACTGCAAGGACTCACCTGGGAGACCTGTCTTGCATACTTAGATGACATTATCGTTTGCGGGAAAACCTGGGCCGAACATTTACAGCGACTGAAGCAAGTTTTCCAAAGAATCAGAGATGCTAGCCTTAAACTTAAGCCATCCAAATGTACTCTGGCTAAGAATAAAGTAAATTTTCTTGGGCATATTGTCTCAGAAGAAGGGATAACACTAGACCCCAGTAAACTAGAAGCTATAAGTAAAATCACCCCTCCCACTAATGTTAGAGGAGTACGAGCTTTTCTCGGATTAGCCTCATGCTACAGAAGCTTTGTTAAGAATTTCGCCACCATTGCCAAACCTTTACATGACCTCACCAAAAAAGAAGAACCTTTCAAGTGGACTGATGAACGTCTTCAAGCCTTTAACGATCTCAAGGATAAACTAGTAGCACTTCCAGTGGTCTCCTTTCCAGACTATACCCGGCCATTCCGGTTATATACTGATGTGTCACAATTCGGAATCGGTGCCATTTTGGTTCAAACACGAGATGGAAAAGACCACATAATTGCTTGTGCAAGCCGCACGCTCAATCCGGCAGAAGTAAATTATCCTGTCACAAAACGGGAGTGCCTGGATATGATATGGGCCCTCCAATACTTCAAAGCGTACCTGGCCGGAGTCAAGGTCACAGTAATTACGGACCACCACACCCTTCAATGGCTCCGTAAGTCTGACACAAAAAATGCTCTGACAGTCAGGTGGAGAGAATCGCTAGAAGAGTTTGATATAGACATTGTTTATCGCCCAGGGAAACTTCATACTAATGCGGATGCTCTTTCTCGCCTGCCCATCAATTCCTTCCAAGATGACCTTCAACCCAACGAGAAGCCACACCCAATACTTGCCATTCATCATCAAGACTCCTTGCATGACAGCCAGCAAGAGCTGTTACATTCATTCCAACGACAAGAGAAACCTGACTGGATGCCACGCAAGATATTCACTCAATTGACCAGACGAGGTGATAACTTGTTCACCATTGATGGCAAAATCATCATCACTCCACAAGCTGCCCTATCCACCATGCAATCTATCCATATGGACAATGGAATTCATCTTGCCCAACAGAAACTTATCACCACATTTCAACAGGTATACTGGACTCCATCCCCGTATATAACTGCCAACCGCATCACTGAAGCTTGCAAAGCATGTGCATTAGGCAAGGATAGAACCCGCACAGCTGGTCCTGCAGGGAAATTAGTCGCCTCTAAACCATGGCAATTACTTGCAGTTGATGTCATGGGCCCCATGGAGGGTAATCAGGGATTTAAGTATGTAATCACCTTTGTCGACACTTATTCTAAATACGTCATCGCGTGCCCGGCAAAAGAACATTCAGCCATTGCCGTTGCAGAAGCCCTTATTCAACATGTGTTTCCATATTTTGGGTTACCCGATGCTATTCATTCTGACAATGCACCTGAATTCACCAGTCACATATGGTCTCAATTATCACAAATGTGCGGTTTCAAGATAAGCCATTCCTCTCCATACTGGCCTCAAGGGAACTCAATATGCGAGAGAAATCATAGGACCATCGCCAACCAAATCCGGACAAGACTACAACAAATGGACTCTAAAGATTGGCCAAGTCAAGTGAAAATTGTGCAACGGGGAATCAACACATGCCATCAAGAAGACGAGATTTTCACCTCATGAACGGGTGTTTGGAGTAACACCATTACTACTTCCTCTCCGTCATCTAGCTGCCCCGTATGAGCCCTCCTCCAACTTCGATCAGTCATTAGTTCATCTAAAAAAACGTCTCCGTCAAATCCAATATGTCCAAGATCTACAGCCAGATGAGACTCCCAAAGCCAGTCCTCATTGTGTCGGCGATCTAGTTATGATTGCTCAATTACCTGTGCCGTCCAAACTCAAACCAAGATTTAAAGGTCCCTTCGAAATTTTAACTGTACCAAATTGCTACCAGGTTACAGTTAATTATTTTGGTGAGTCGCGCACATACCGTAACAGACATGTCCGTAGATTTCAGCCCATTGATGAGAATATGATTATGCTTGCAGATCCTAATCAGAATGACATATTGCCTGCATCTAATAATCAAAACTTGGGATCCACAGAACCTGCATCTCCTGTCATCAACCTTCCGGTGACACCTACACCCAGAAAGAAACCTCTTCCAGACTCACACCCTCTACCACCATGTGCCACGCCCCCTTTGCCACAATGGACACGGCCTATTGTTTACACTCCTATCCCTTCTTTGCCTACGCGCATTGTCTCGGCTCCTCCTCTACTACCTTCCCAAGCTATTTCTAGACCACTTTCCTTGCCTGTGCTTCCTTCTCCATCTATCAGCCTACCTATCTACTCTGAGTCACCTACTACTCTACCTACTACCCCTGCTATCACTAACATTCCTAATTTGAGCACTCTGCCTATCTCTACCCCTCCACAGTTATCCTCGCCTATCGCTAATATTCCTAATCTTAGCAGTCTGCCTGTATCTACTCCTCCACAACTACCTGTTCCTCTTACTAAAAAATCATCTATTCCTGTTACCTATGCCTCTAAACTTAAGACTCCAGCTCCATCTGTCTCTCATTCCTTCAGTAAACCATCTTCTTCCCTTCCTCCTCCACCTCATTCATCTCCTTCAATTCGGCCTTGACCTAACCTACACAACACACCGCCACATTCTTCTACTTCTACCTCCACACCCTCCCCACAATCACGTGTCAATAAACCTCCTCTAATCCCTACTTACTCTAATCCTACATGTACAAGATCTGGTCGTCGACGTGTGATACCACCTCAACGATGGGCTCCAACCTTCCGGCCTACATTCCGACGGCGGGGCCATCCAAAACCTACCTTGCCACCACCACACCTGTCCACCCCATCAAGTGCGACGTCCAGGTTACCTGATAACCGCACAACCTCATCAGTGCACACTTCACCAGCTTCCACTGTTCAGGTCACTACTCCTCCAGCCCCTGCAGTAACCAGAACCTCTCCCAGTGCCTCTACTACTACATCGCCTTCTACTGCGCCTACATCAGCCATGAAAATCAACCACGTCATGGTGTCGAATGGTGTGAAGACGTCGCCTGTCAAGTCCCCTCTTCATTTGGTGCAACTGGTTTCAGAGGCACAACAACCTCTTCATGTCCACATGGCCATGGACATCTCCAAGCCTGCGGATGTCCCGACTACGATGTGGTTCCTGACGATGCAGAACCTGTCACCCGTCCTCAACACTTCCACTACTCGGTCATGTGTCTTGAAATCGCGAGGTCGCGACTTTTTCTACGCCGACGGTGGTGAAATGACGGGGTTGGCGAGAACGGGCTCCAGTTCATGTAAGATTGCAAACATCAAAGCAAGGATGGAACGAAGGAAGCCAAGTTTACCCGAGCACCCCATGACCTCAGGAACTTCCCAGATTCTATGGGACATAGGATATCTAGGACAGTCAACCCAGTTAAAGGGAAATCCTGATGTCCTATAAGGGCCGCGGTTTCAAAACACTCCCGCCAATCACCAGCCCCCATTTGTTCAAACCCCAGATTTGGAGTATAACAAAGAAATGTTTATGCAAATGAAACACCAAAGGCCTGAATGCTACTGGAACAAATGGAACAAAGGAGGCCTATAAATTATAATGGGCCTGGAGAACCATCTAACATAATAATAGAAGACAGCCTAGGTGAATTATTACCAAATTGTCCAAAGAGCTCCAATTATGAAGTAATCAGTATAATAATTTTTGCATGTATACTAGGCCACGTAACGAACCCCTAGGTGTTCAATAAAATAGCCATTATATGTAGGTACCTAATAATAATTCCCCTGTAATAATGTATTAGTTAAGTATTAATCATCACAACATATTACAATATCCCTTTTACCTTGAAGTCCTATAAGCAAGAGGCAAGAATTAAGCCAAACATAGTCTCAATGAAATATAGGAAAAGTATGCAAACAACCACTGGGGGTAATGTCCTTACCCTCTGAACTGCGCATGTGGGTAATTAGAAACGTCTGCCTGTGCTGACGTATTTGAGCTGTTTCCATCACTAAAATATTCATTTTACCATAAATAGCATTAATACTTATCCATATGCACCTATTATAGGTTGATTATAAAGGTATTAACCTGTTACAACAATAAAACGAGTGAAAACAGCGTTTGGAACGGTCAAAATTGGCGATACAGGCCGCGAGTTACATAATGTATGGGTGAGGCAACCTCCTTTCCCGCCAATTTCCCCCAAGGCCACTGAGACACTGTCGATCGATACTCTCTCTCTCTCTCTTGCACTCGCTTGCTAACAGTGATGACAATGCCCTGCTTGCAACTCGCTAATGTTAGCACAAAAATATACCTCAGAATAAGGGAATAACAGGGAAAATAGGTGATAACTGAAGGAGGGGAGGAAAGTGGGGAAGGAGGGGAGGTAGAGGACTGATATTTTGCATGGCCCAAGGGCAAAAAAAAAAAAAAAAAAAAAAAAAAAAAAATATATACATGTATATATATACCGGTATATATTTTTTGTCTAAATTTGTTTTCTTTTTCTCTGACTCTTAAGAGTCTTCCCGCAGTCCGCCGGGGGAACCCTTAAGAGTCTTCCCGCAGTTCCCGGGTTAAGGGAGGACATGGGCCGGTTTTCTGGAACACTTTCTCCCTCATGTTTAGCCCCATTAGTTTCAAATGTTAAGATGTTTGCCCCATTAGTTAGTTGATTTTAAGATCTTTCGCCCCATATCGTCGTCAATATTTAGACCTTTTGTGATATCTAGGTGTCGATTTTTTCCCTGGTGAACGATAGTGAGCCTGTAATATTGGAAGAACCGGTCTTCGGCCAGGAAATTTTTCTACCGAAAAATGTACAAATTAATCTTGAAGGGGGATCTAATGGATGTTTTTTTAATTTGACGGAGGTCTACGGAGGAAACTAGAAAAATAATGAATACATGCAAAAATCGCCCAAAAAGTGAACCATCCCCCCTTACCTCTGAATAAGAACGGGGCATCTAACAGCAGTGGAACAATTGTCTTGCCTTCCCCCCTGCCCTTAGAGCTCGCCGAACCTGCTGTGTGCCTCCTAAAGTCCGGATCCTGAAGTCCTGATTGTGAGAAGCAGTTCATCCTGAAGTGCTGCCCTGTGGACCTACGTTCTTCCTGAAGTGCTGCCCTGTGGACCTACGTTCTTCCTGAAGTGCTGCCCTGTGGACCTACGTTCAACATCGGCCAGACTTTTTCTGAGCCCTCTACCCTCCTTAATTACCGTAAGTGTTTCTGAGTATCTTATGTTGGGATTATTGATGTGAAGGTAAGGTTAAAGTATGTGAATATTACAGTGCTTAATTATCTAGAGATCTGTGTTCAAGATCCTTGTCCCTTGCGTATATATTAATCCCTCAGAGCTTGTAGTTACTGTTATATAGATCTTTGCCTAAGATCTAAGTGTTCAATTTTTATAATTACTTCCTAGAACGTACCACGCATACGTTACATAATTGTGTTCATAAAACGCACTTGGCTCAATACTCACAGACTTTCCTTAAATTCCTTGTATATGTCTAATTCTATTATGTATGTTACAAGTTGAAGTCGAAGTGTATAACACATAATTATTCCCTTCTTTAACCCTCCTCTAGCGGGTGCTCTGTGGCCGTTTTGGGCCTTTCTGGGCCGTTCTGACTGCTATATCAACCATCAGTATGAAAGGAACTGTATTGCGCCGAAAACTAGGTGGAAATCGCTACACAATGACGCCACATACAGCTACGTAGCACTCGTGGAGCACTGACAGTGTTACCTCGAAGATGGAAGTTTAGCAGATTTTGCTACCTTGCTCACTTTTAGCGAACTATTGGTTACACTGTCATCCTCACGCGCGGTGGGGGAACTGGAGTTAGTGTGGGCCGGGAGGCCACAGATGTCGGACGTATGGATCATTACTATCCCACCCATTTTCACTCGATTTCCACCCTTTTTTCACCCGTTTTTTGCCAGTTTTTTCAACACGACTTAAGTGGTGAGCCGCTTTTTAAGGGTTAAATAAGAACCTGTGACCTAGAACCTATGCTCAATTTCACATTTTGTTTACCTCAGTCCCCCCTCGTTGTGAAGAATTGTTATCAATTATCATATATACTTTTTTCCCGAGATCCTAAATCCACGGTCGTTTGTTTAAGCGTTATTCCCCTTATTGTATGAACTGTATTTATGTTCACTTGATTATTGATGTAGATAATTTTGATTCTTATCGTCTAGGAATACTAGTCTTGCATAGATCGATTATCTAATTATTCATCAATCCGAATACACCGCTTATTGTGTGAATTCTTTACAAGACTCTGTTAACTCGTTCAGATATCTTATTATACCTTTTCGGGTATTTCAATTAGTACAACTTTGTCGTGTACGCCATTTTACATATAATTAATATTGTATTTAATTTTCGTATACGCTGATTTTATAGAAAGCGTTCTTCAGTATTGTTTAACTACACTAGTTCTGTTAACTGTACTGTTTATCCATTTTCGCTTAAGAGATATTGATCCTTGATTTATTTATAATCATAGAGTAAATATTACATCTGAATTCCTCGCTCCGATTTAATATTATTGCATATATTGATTGAAAAGACATACGATCAGATCATATTTTTATCAAAGTAAATTAATAATAAGTTGAATTGTAAAATTAATTACGCATATCATTCCCCGTAATTTCAACTTCTTCTTCCAAGTATTAAGTTCATAGTCGCATTAATAATAAATAAAATTCCCAAGACCGCAGTAACTAGAATGACCTGAGCTGATGACCTGGTCATTAGCCACCCCTACCCGGGCTGATCTACCTGCTCACGAGCGCCCCTCAAACCCCCCCCCCCCCCACCCCCGTGAGCGTTTCTCGAACCAACCGTTTCTGCACTTGTTTGAAATCTCAATTCACCTAATTCTCTCCTACTCGGGGAAAATCTGTGTTCTAAAGAATAAGAATACGTTAGACACTCGACTCACATATATATTATTATCAAGGGTTGACTCTATATGTTACATGTTCTTTACAATTTAGTGTATATTTCCTATTACTACATTACCACAATAGGTTATAATTTGTGTTCCTGATTTAAGACTGAACATTTATGCATTCTTTGTGTTACTTCCTGTTCTTTATAATAGTGAAGGTAACTCTCAGTCTTTATTGTGCTTAATGCATCCGTGATCTCAGCATACAAATAATTATGCAACATATTGAGAGTTCAGCAGTATATGATCAGAAACAATAAATATATTAACCCTTTTGCCATTGAATAAACTATATGTGTATAATTACCTGTATCCTGCTTATTATTCCTAGGGGATACAGGAGAAACGGATATAAATTAAATAACTACACTAAACCTGGGAAGATGAATTGGCCTAGGCTATAAAATGATACCGGTCGGCGGTTGACTTACGTGTTAAAATGTATATGTAGGCTATCTGTGGTAGTCCCTGTAATATCTATGAAGTACTTCTAGTATTAAAGGAACTTAGCTGTGATGCAAAGAGTGTAGGTTAGGTGATAGACATGTTGGGAGGCGAATATCGGGGAAGTTTTGGTGTTACGTGGCAGCAGCTGGCGGTCTGTCTTGGCGGGGTGAAGTCTGTGTGAAGTGTGTCTGAGATTTCCTTTTGTCGTGACAATATAAAACATATTTAAGGGTTTTATATCATCCCCCGTGATTAAATAATAAGGGAAAATGAACTAATCTATAATTGGTGAAAACCACAGTAATATTTATCCCCAAAGATAAATAAAGTAATGAGTATAAACAAAAAGGAACCAGCTGTTGTGAACCCGGGAAATTCAAACTACGGTATCTATACCAGGATTCACGACATACTCCGCCACCAGCTATACAAAGTATTTACAATTGTCCCGTCCCGATCATGGATCGCCACAATTGGGAGGAACCCAAAGCATCCCGACGTGATGGCCTCTGAGGGGTATCACCTCGGTCCGCTCCAGTAGCAGGAAAGATATTATCAGAGTTCGGCTTGCTGTAGCCATCCACTACCTCTAAATCTACCTCTAGTAGGTATAGCTTAACCACCGGTCTGGTGGTCAAACCGGCTCCTGTTTTTACCTGAACTACGCTACATTCGTAGTCAGGACCACGAAGAACTTTCATTATCCGACCTATACGCCAAAAAAGTCGGGGGCCGTTATCATGTACTAGAACGACGTCCCCAACTTGCGGCGATGCTATCCCTCTTTTTACCATTAAGTGACGATGTTGCTCCCTGAGTGATATTAAATAATCAGTGCTCCACCTTTTCCACAGGTCATGTGAGAGTTTTGTTACATATTGGAAGCGTTGATTGACGGAATCGTTGTTACGCAAGTCGTCTCCTTGAGATCTTCATCCGTGACGTCTCGCCTTGGAAAGCTTCTGATCCGCCTGCCATGAACCAGTTGTGAAGGAGTGATGGGTAGAGGGTCTTCAAGATCACTGTACGTGTAGCCAAGCGGGCGATCATGACTGTGGCCTCGAGCTCCAGTAATACCGTATTCAGTTCCTCTGAGGTAACCAATGCTCGACCCAGTACCTTCTTCAAGCCAGCCTTTAGGATGCCAATGACCCGTTCCCATATGGCACCGAACCATGGCGCCCTGGCCGGTATAAACCGCCACTCGCACTTGACTTCCGCTAGAGTACCTTTTAACTTTGCATCATCTATCAACTCCCGTAATGTACTGGCTCCGCTAACAAATGTGATGGCATTATCACTCATCATAATCTCAGGGCAACCCCTCCTGCTACTATACCTACGGAACGCATGCAAAAATGATTCGCAGGAGAGGTTAGACACCGTCTCTGCATGGACCGCTCTAGTAACTGCACAGGTGAATAAGACTACATATAATTTACTTACAGTACCCCCTTCTCTTTTACTGGCAAGGCACCTGTGTAGTCAACCCCCGTTACCTGGAAAGGACTCACTTCCTGAACCCTAAACTCAGGCAATGGAGGGGCCTGTACAGCACATTATGATGTACCTTGCAATCTCTTGCAGATGATACATCCCTTTAAGGCTTTCTTTACTACCTGTCTAATCTAGGGGATCCACCATCTTTGCCTTATGTAATTTACAACATAACTAACACCACTATGGTTACACACTTTGTGGCAGTAATTACTAAGGAGAGTGGCTATACATTGTTTTTTGGGATAAGGATAGGGTTCTTGGCGCTATCATGTAAAGCTGACCAGTGTAGTCTACCTCTACAGCGTATCATGCCTCCCTCCATTATAGAGGCCTAACTGCTTCACTATATTGCTTGGTGTGCCCTGTCCTTTAGACAAATAGTGGTGTTCCTCAGAGTAAGCTTCTCTCTGAGCTACCTTAATCATGGCTGACTCTGCTGCTCTTAATTCCGGCACCGTCAAGTATGACAGTTTTGCCTGATAGTTCCCTTATGTCTTCTCTCTAAGAGTCCTAATAAACCTAAGGACCCATGCCATTACATGCCATGACTTCGTATATGAGCCATACCAATCCCAATTCAATATGGCAGTAGGGGCAACCGGTACCGGCAATGACAGGGTTCCTTCTTGACTCATGTTACAACCCACAGTGCTGTCCCCTCCTATTGAGCCCCCTATTGGGCTATGATCAGGCCATAGCCTTTGGTGAGGTAGCCATGTGGGCCCTCCCCACCAAAGCGAAGAAGCAACTAAGGACACATATGAAATCCCTCTGGTGACTAAATCACTGGGGTTGTCCTCTGTGGACACATAATGAAAATGAGCGCCGGGGACTAATGACTTTATCTCATCAACTCTATTCTGAACATAGATAGGCAAGATCTTCTTACTAGACAACCAGCATAGGGTTATCTGGCTGTCCGACCAGAGGTATATATTCTCTATAATCAGCTCGTCCGCGTAGGCCTCACATATATAACATGCGAGACGAGCTGCGAGAAGAACAGCAGTTAATTCCATCTTAGGTATGGTGAGGGACTTAATAGGTGCCACCTTAGCTTTGGCCATTACTAACCTACTCACCTCATCACCAACCGCATAGGCCGCTACACCATATGCTACTGAGCTAGCGTCACTAAATAGGTGCAGCGTAACCCTCTTAGAATTAGTGACCTGACGGGGAAACATGATACCTGTACTATCTATCATATCGTCATAAATACCCTGCCAGTTAGCTCTCATGTCATCTGGAAGGGGTACATCCCACCCACACTCTAATCGCCACAAGTCCTGTACGAACCGCCGCGCCCAGATGGTTACCGGTAGCAACACTCCTAGAGCATCGAACACACTCGCGGTTAGACTTTGAGCCTCGCGTTTTGTAACCAATGCAGGGCTACTTCCGCGGCAATTAACCTGTAACATATCCTCATCAGTCAGCCACGCAACGCCAAGTACCTTAACCCCGTCTTGTTTGGCGGAAGCTATACCCTTCAGGTGCAATAGTTCCCGCAAGCTCTCATTATTTGTGACCCACTCACGTAAAGACAGGTTAGCGCTGGAAAATATTCTATGGGCATCCCAACATTGTTGTTGCAAATCACTTACATCATCATCAGTCCCCTGCAAGTTATAAATTTACAACCCCCTTTTTAGCTTATTAACTACCTCACTGTTCTCCTGTATCATAGACAGGTGTTTTTGAATGGTAGCATTAAGGAGAAACTGGGAACAGGTGGCCCCGAACAGAACTGCACGGAACCGGTAGCCAATGTAAGGACTTGCAACATCCAAGGGATCAACGGTCCACAGAAAACTAGTAGCATCCCTATCCTTCTCACTCAACCCCACCATGAGAAATGCCTTCTCAATATCACTCACCCAGGCAAATTGATGGCATCTAAAGCGTAGAAGTACCTGGGTGAGGTCAGCCACTAGCGATGGACCTGTATGGAGACAGTCATTCAGACTGAACGCCCTCTCGTCCATCCTACCCGAACAGTCAAACACTATCCGTACAGGCGTAGTAACACTATCCTTAGTAATGCCATGGTGACCTAAGTAGTGAATGGGATGACCAGCTTGATTCCTGTTTTCTACCCATTCAATAAACCCCCTTTCTACCTGATCATCCAGAACCTTTGTATACTGTTGACAGTAGTTGGGATCTTTTATACATTTACGCTGCATTCCTCTCATTCTGCCCAGGGCTAACTTAAAGTTATCAGGTAATTTATCTATGTTATCTCTCCACGGCAGTTCCACTATATACTGTCCCTGTGCTTCGGAATACTGTACCATTTCAGAAAATCTATTTCAGACTCTCTCCCCACCCTTACCAGTCTCATTAGGACTTATACCAATATGGTCCAAGTCCCATAGAGCTGTCAGATCCTTTAATTCTGGATAATTCCTGACAATATCTTCCTGTATCTCCACTAAAGGGTCTACTGCAACTTAAGAACAGTGACTAACTCTACATGGGTCTCTTCTATCTGACTGATAAGTGCCACTCAGTGCATAACCATAAATTGTAGGTAACATAACTATACTTCTTTCCCTGACATAGCCTGAATATAGAAAGTGGTAATAAAAGTCCGCCCCAACCAGTAACCCTATCATATCTCCATCAGTGATACCTGGATCGGCTAAATTGTAACCCCGAGCCTTGATAGCATTTACCTCCATCCCTAATCCTCTCCCTGGTTTGTATACTGGTAACTCCTCCACCACAACGGCCTTCAATTTACGCACCCTTCTTCTGTGATGATAGGTTAACTCTACTATTTCATACTCAGTACTACCAAGTGAGACAGTAAATCCCTGGAGCCTTAGCTGTTCCTTACTGACCCTAATGTAATCAAGCTGCGATAAAGCAGAGCGCAAGATGAAGGTACGTTTCGAATATTGGTCCAACAAAGCTCTTACTTTACCGGTATGACCGTTTCTGTCGGTCAAGGGAATCTGAATGGTAGGTAACAACACTGCATTACGGCCTGAAGCCACAGCCATGGTCACTGTTGGTTCAGGGGCCACTGGTTGTCCAGTTTGTTCAAGGCGTGGCGTCGGACACAAATAATTAAAATATTTCTGTTGGCAGAATCGACAAGGCCTAATTTTAGGGTTAGTACACCCCTGGCTGCCATGTTCTGACGACAGGCACCCGACGCACAATTTCAACTGCCTTGCTCTATTGGCTTTGGCGGGACTGTATTTGTATTTAGCACACTTTGCCCAAAAATGTCCTGTCTTTAAACACAACTTACATCCATACTTCTGCTTGGTATCGGGTTTCTGATACACCACATATGCTGCTGTGGCAGTCGCCCCAAACTGTTCTAGTGGATTATGTCTACTTTCTAGATTGCACACTTCAGTCTTAAACTCACAAACATATTCATCCACATCCAGCCAGTTGTCTTTTAATTCATGCTTAATAACCTCAGAGAGTGCACTAGGAAGTTTATTATGCAACAGTACTGCACACATTTCACTTACTGTTACATCCATAGAGCGTAATGACTCTAATGCACACTCAAATGACACGGAAAAATCTTTCAGAGCACTGACCTCCTGGCTAGGATGCGGGAGATTACACATTTT
Organism: Paralithodes platypus; assembly: GCA_032716605.1. Classification (NCBI taxonomy): domain Eukaryota; kingdom Metazoa; phylum Arthropoda; class Malacostraca; order Decapoda; family Lithodidae; genus Paralithodes; species Paralithodes platypus. Next base: position 33,332,784 of record CM064548.1, on the reverse strand, counting down.
CGCTATGTGAGCTGCTTTGATGCGATCCTTTTGACCATAACTGTTTTTTAGAATATTGACCGCTGGTTCATAACTTGCAGCGACCAAACTAAACCCACTAACAATCTGTAGAGGGTCACCACTAAGTTGTCCCTTTAGATACGTAAATTTCTGAATGTCAGTTAAGTCCGTTTGGGAGTGAACACTACAATCAAAGAGCTCCCAGAAACCCACCCACTGTGTTGGATCCCCGTCAAAAACTGGCAACTTCAGGGAGGGTAGCTTAATACCCTTCTGTTTCCTACTTGCTGTGCTATCATGAGATCTACCAGTGGTGGTTGTCTGGAGAGCACTATCCAACTCAGCTAACTGACTGTTTACTTGATTAACATACTGCATATCTTTCACCATCTCCTCCTCTAACTGATCATCTGAATATAAGCTATACAACTCTACGTTATACGACTCGATATCAGTTAGGGCCTTTTCTACAGTGATTTTCACACCCCTTACATCATGCAGTGTAGCAGCATGTTCAATAAAATCAGACAGATTAGAGGTAAGCTTAGTAATCCCTCCCTTCATGGCGGCCCTGAACCGCCGCAATGACTTTATTTTCTCCTCCATTCTTAAACATTTTACGGTAACTAAAGCTTAAGGAACAACAATACTAATCGTCACTGTAGGCTAACCTATTCTAATCTATTCTAAGCCTAAGCTAACCTACTTACATTGATGACGACAGCAACCAAGCAAATTGAAGCATGCAGATCACGTGCCCCCTGTGAGTTTACAAATGATCAAAGAAAAGGAAATTTACATATATCATATTACTCTACTTTACAATATTTTTCTTTAATAGGCTATATTAAAATTTAACAAATTACAAAGTTAATGCCTGAAAAAGAAAGGAAAGGAAAGAGAAAGAAGGACCAAGACTCCTCTGAAGGAGGAACAGCCCTGCAGCCGTCGTCATAGTCTTGAGATCTAGTCTATTGCGTCGATTGCTCCTCCTCGGCCCTGTCCTTCTTCTCAAAGAAGGCACGCGTTCTGTCTAGTAGCCTATCTACTACCTTCCGGCTCCCTGGCGCATCTAAATGTACTCTGTCCCACAAGTCGGTCTTACTCATTCCCATGGCAAAGTACCTCTGTTTGGTAAATGGGAGATTTCTCCGCAAGCGGAGGTTCACACCATTTTTGGCCCTATTATATTCCTTGGGGGTCATACCCCTAGGGCTTATCCTAGACTCCAGACTGACCACCAGACAGTGACCCCCAGTCCTTTGCTCGATCTCTTCAGCTAGAGACTGGAGTCCGAGGGCCACCTGCTGAAGGTCAGTCTGCAGCGTCGAATCGTTGCCCCCGACGATCAGGAACGTAAGATCCGGCTTGTAAGTTAGGAGCGCATCCCAGGCCGAGGTCTGCCAGACAGTGTCCACCCTTGCTCCTGGTCGATATATCTGCTTAACAAAAAAAGCAGGGCACTGCACTGGACGGTCCAGCGGAAAATCCTGGACATACGAATGGCCGAAGAGGGCACCACCGGACGATGGCTCAAACTCTTGGCCGACGCCCCATGCCCTTGCAGCCTTCCCCGATGCGCCCCTTGACATTTGTCCACTGGATCGCCCAGCTCTACACAAAGGCAGACAATTCAGGCCTAATACTCCCCCAATTCTTATCAATATATAACAGATAGCCCAGTATCCTGGTCACGGCACCAATTATATCCTGCTTATTATTCCTAGGGGGTAGAGAAGAAACGGATATAAATCAAATAACTAAACCTGGGAAGATGAATTGGCCTAGGCTATAAAATGATACCGGTCGGCGGTTGACTTACGTGTTAAAATGTATATGTAGGCTATCTGTGGTAGTCCCAGTAATATCTATGAAGAACTTCTAGTATTAAAGGAACTTAGCTGTGATGCAAAGAGTGTAGGTTAGGTGATAGACATGTTGGGAGGCGAATATCGGGGAAGTTTTGGTGTTATGTGGCAGCAGCTGGCGGTCTGTCTTGGCGGGGTGAAGTCTGTATGAAGTGTGTCTGAGATTCCCTTTTGTCGTGACAATATAAAATATATTTAAAGGTTTTATATCATCCCCCGTGATTAAATAATAAGGGAAAATAAACTAAGATATAATTGGTGCAACCACAGTAATATTTATCCACAAAGATAAATAAAGTAATGCGTATAAACAAAAAGGAACCAGCTGTCGTGAACCCGGGAAATTCAAACTACGGTGTCTATACCAGGATTCACGACAACCTGCGTGTTATCATTGAGTTTTGTAGCGCCTGATTGAATACCTATTTCTGTGATTAAGAACGTGTTAGATATGTTCCTGTTGAGGAAATGTACAGTCTATAAGTCAATATCTGGATTATAGTGCAGACTTGATAACGAGATATAAATATTATATCCCGGCATAAAGCTCTCTCTCTCTCTCTCTCTGATCCATCTTCCCTCATTTCCTATTCTTTATCCCGCCATGCCCTACTCTCTCTCTCTCTCTCTGTCAATATGAACGAAGACTATGTAAAGTTTCTTGACGAAGGTGGCAGAACCATCCAAATCTTAACCCATTGAAGATTATGACGCATTTTGACAGATTTCTGTTTCTATGTTTGGCCATAATTAGACGATTGTATGTTGTTTAGGAAGGCTCTGTGGGAATTACAAGAGTAAATACTATCGCAATTAACCCTCTAACTTCCATAAACACTTGCTAATCTGAATATAATCATCTAATAATAGCCAGAACACATACAAGAAAGGGGGAATCGAAAATGGAAAGGGTTAACTTTTTCAGTTGCAGGACAATATTCAACATATATCCTTCTTTCTATTAGCTCCTGTTGTACTTACATTAATTTGATTTTTTGCATCTACTATATATGCCATGGGTTCCTTAAATTGTTAATATATTCATCACCATTATGTTATTTTCATCATATTCTGGTTACCTTTTAACGGGATTATTTACTTTTGTATCTACCTCTACGAGTGAAATGAGCAGCAACGATCTGACTAAATCCTCGTAATAACGTAGGTCCTTCTTAAACTGCATAAAATCATCTAATGTTAGCCAGAATTAAAGGTAAAAAGGCTTCATTGTGCTAAAGGGTAAATTAAACTATTGATGTATACGGTGGTGTATTAAATATGTAATGTCAACACAATATGCATATACACGACACAAGGCACTATTCAATACATAATAAATAAGGTTTATACTATATAACTGTGATAACATGCAGAAAACTAGAGAATGGAAGCGGAACTCCAAAGATAAAAATTGAGCTCCCTGCGACTTCCTGGAAAAACCAATATGCCTGGAGAATCACACGCGATGCAGACTACATCTTTCTAGTAGAGCAAAAAAAAAAAAATATATATATATATATATATATTAATAAATAGATAAAATAAAATAAAAATAAATTAAAAATATCGTTGCATTGCAGAATCAGAGTTGGGAAATATTTATCACTGTATACCATAGTCTCTAGACCACTCATAGGAATTCGTGGACCTATGTTTTTCTCTCTCGCTCGCTCTCTCTCTCTCTCTCTCTCTCTCTCTCTCTCTCTCTCTCTCATATATATTGTCACTTCCAGCAGATATGTCAGCTGTAAGTGTTTGTTTAACTTGTATAATTCACGAGGTCTATTGTGGAGGGCCTTGGGAGAGGCTAGTTGCTGTCTATCCCTCTTCCTATCTTCCCTCGTGGCTAGCAGGATGGCGCCTGTAGTCTGTATGGTCGGTTGGCTATTACTATAATTAATTAGTTTATTTAGCCATTGTGTAATTATTTTGTCTATCATAAGTTTACACAATGTTGTCTTATGTTTTATTTGATTACTTTGTGTTACTAGTGAGAGTCCAGGCTGCCTAGTTAATTGTATGTTCTGGTGGTGCCTGGTGCTCCCCATTCTCTCCCTCGTCTGGTCGTGGGAACCAGAGCGAGTGTAGGAGCTTCACTCCTGTCCCGTCCCTTGAGATAGCAACATCCTTATCTGTCGGTGTTGGCTTGCTCAGTGTCTTCCCTTGCATACCGCATTTTCTTTTTGGTTCTTTATTTGATTGGAGCATAGCAGGGGCTGGAGTCATATTGAGCATATAGTTTTGTTTTAACATCTTTAGTTTATTATTAATTAGTGCATTAATTTCTTCTGTGGCAATCTAGAATATAAGCTTCTTTTTATTCTTCCATGTTGTTTTCCATTATTTTGCTGCATTATATTTATGTGTGAATAGTATTCCTGGTTGCTATCTATAGTGGTTTGTGGGTTGGCCTGTTTTACTTAGTTTTTGGTAGGCCTTTGAGGAACGGGGTTGTTGGGTGTGTATATGTGTAGGCCTGCAGGGCCATAATAGGCTACTGTCTTTTTTCCTTCCACCACACAGCATCCTCTAACTCGGGCCTTAGTTAACCCTCTAGGGGGTGGCAGCCAATCTGCAACCTACTAAGATACCAACTCTTGTGCCTTTAGTTTTAGCAGCAATACATTCGGTGCAGTTAGGGACTAGGGGTGGAGCCTGTTACTAGGTGAGGTTGTCCCCATTGTACTCGGATGCATTGAGCTCACCCCAGATGATGTTGTAAGCAATGTCATTAAAGTTATTTATCCATTACAACACCACCGCCGTGCTGTGCTGAAGAGAGCCACTCGGTGTATTATTAGGACATAGGCTAGGGATAATAGGCTTGGCACAGAGGTTTACTGTACTGGACTTTCCATGGGTTTTTGCTTTGTATTGTTCTCAATTCCTAAGCGATTGGGCATGATACAGAGTGTTCTGGGAGTCTAGTAGTGGTATGGTTGGGTAATGTTGGTGCAGTATAGAATAACCTTAGAAGTTCTCTTGCATACTTCACGCACTATGGAATAGACTCGGGGACAATAGATAATTTTTGTGTCTCCTTGTTACTGCTTTAATAAGCAAAGAGGAAGATAACCATTTTTCCTAGAGAACCTGCGTGTCTTGGTGTTTGAGTCAGATATTAAGAGCGTGTCAGTTGCAGGGTAGTACGGTGCTGTGGGCTAGGCTATGTAAGCATCTGGTTGCCCCAGCTGCCCTCGTAACAATATATATATATATATATACTGTATATACATATATATATATATATATATATATATATATATATACTGTATATATACCGGTATATATATACATTCTCTTTTAAACAGATGAGGTTAAAAGAAATAGCGGATTCAGCATTCAGGATTTTATTGTTACAGCTTTCAATAGTTCTAACAATTTCCCTCTGGGGTTCAGAGATGAGGTACAAAAGGTTAGCAAAATTCATGGTGGATCCAACGTTTCACAAGTAAACATCTTGCATCTTCAGCGAATGGAGAGGTAATGGTTAGAATAGGGACAATGCATCTTATTTATACAAAATTCGAGGATCAAGTAGAGGGAGGTGGGCGGAGCTACTGGGTGTGTGGTGGCTGTTCATTGGTGGAAGGTAGCCTGTTCGCGAGACGGGCACTAAATCGGGCACTAAATCTTATCGGTGGTTGGTTGTTGGCTGTGGGTGGCTGTGATTGGTTGGTGTTATCAGTTATGTGCTGAGCGTGGAGACGTAAGAAAGGGGGACGCGGGGCAGGAGGAGGGGGGGCAGCATGCCTGTAGCGGTTGCCT